>SNQJ01S0008644.1:102657-114941 GCA_010110895.2 Picea sitchensis | reverse complement strand
CTATGTGCGGGTTAGGACCTTAACAATTCCCTGGACATTTTTTCGATTCCCTTCCTCATCCAGGCAAGTGAATGCCTTGTTACGACAGTCTATGATGGCATGGTGCTGGTCCAACCAGTCCATCCCAATTAAACAGTCATAAGAGCCTAAAGGAATAATGTTCAATTCAGCCTTCGTGCTCAGTCCATTGATGTCCACAGGACAAGACTTAACCAACTCAGTGAATTTCCTCTTGGTTCCTGTAGCCAGTTGCACTAACCAAGATTTTTCATGTTTTCTTCTTGATAAATGAAAACTTTTCACCACTCTAAGATCTATATAACTATGGATAGCCCCTGAATCAATTAAAATATTAAAGGCATGGTTGTTAATCATACCTTCCACTTCAATCATGTGCGACTGGAATTCATCTTGCTTGTTGTCCAGGGCTGCGTAAATTCTTGGCATTCTACTACCCATGTCCTCCACTGTTTCAGCTTACTGAACATTGTGGATAGCTCTCACTTTATCATTTCTGTGGGGGAAATCTCTGTACCTATGGTTTTATTTACAACCCCAACACTCCATAGGTGTCTGTCTTGGCATTTTCCCACCCATTTCCGCCTTTCTAGGTTCTCTAAAAGATGGTTTTCCCTGAGGATTGTTTCTGAAAAATGGTGTCTTAGTTCCCTTCTTCCTCTGATCCATCTTAAATTTCTTCTTGTCTTCCCAAGCCTTTTGGAAGGTAGGCTTTTCTTTTTGTTGTTCATATAAACATTCCACCCTCCTTATCGTTTCTTCCATGGTTTTTGTGTCATCATACTGAATCTTTTCACCAATGGAAGGTGGCAATCCACTTATATATCTTTGAATCTTCACAGTCTCATCCTTGATGAATGAAACATACTTCAGCAATTCCAAAAATCTTCGTTCATATTCATCAATGGTCATGCTACCCAGCTTGAGTTCAAAGAACTCTTTCATCTTTCTATCATAATACCTTTTAGTCAAGTATTTCTTTTAGTCAAATACCTCTTGAATTCTTTCCAAGTGATTTCTTTCTCTCTAATGTGTTGCACCTGCACAAGATGATCCCACCACATGGATGTCTTTCCCTTCAGTTGATACATTGCAATTCTTCCTTCTGCATGAGAGGAATAATTCTGCAGTTGAAAATATTTCCTCATGCTAAGCAACCATGTTTCGACATCTTCCTCCTTCATATTGTCTCCATCAAATGTAGGAGGCTTAATATTAATCTCCTTTGATTTCTGGTAGGAGATGGGCTTGAACTACTATGTGCCCTTCTCTTGGAGCGAGCTTGGGAATGATGATGGTGTCTACCAACACTCCTTGATCTTCTCCCCTCAGAAGTTTGTTGACTCCCTGTTTTTCTCAAGTCACTCTCCTTATCCAACTTATTTTCTATTCTCTCCAAACTCTTTAACAACTTTACGTTGAATTCACCTTGTTTTTCCTGAGTTTTCTTGAGATTTATGAAATCTTCTCAGCGTGTTTGGCCATCTTTCTGCAATTTTTCAATGATCTTCCTTAGATTTCCTTCCTTATCTATCTCCTTTCCATGCCCATTGGAGTTCGATCCTTCAACTCCCAAGTGGACGTCCATTCCTTCTCTTTCGTTTTCTGAACTTGAAGCATTCTGTGTCTCTTCCATTTCTTTTCACTCTGTGGAAATTCTAATTAGTTCTAACACTCGTCATACTTATGCATTCACAATGTGCAAACAACCAGAATTTGTCAGGCCATCTCTCCTTAACAAATTCCACACATTCAAAACCAATCTGATTTAAGAAAACATTTTGATTTCACGAATCTTTCGAGATCTGATCGGCTCTATAAATTTCGAGTGATATCCCCCTCTTTCTTATTCCCCAACCCATGCGATCACAGGCCATGACCAAATGCTAAAATACTAGGTGCTACTCAGGCTTTTGGTCTTCGGAGATTTCAAATCACACACAACTATCTCTCGGAGTTTCGATTACCGAGCTCGCGAAGTCGAGTGGATCAACGGTCCACATTTACCCATCATCCAACGGCTGAAATCCATTGTGGTCTTTCCGTCTTCAAATTTTTTGGGACTTCGGGACTTCGGACCTCGGGACTTTGGGACTTTGGACCTCGGGTGTTCCCACACTTGTTTCTTCCCAATCTTCCAACATCCGAAATTTCGATCTACTTTTCCCTTCGGTCCCACATAGTACAGCTTTCACCAACTAGGGCAGTGGCACGTGGCAGATCTAGGAAGGTCTACATCACCTTCGACGACGTTAACGGGTCCCACCTTGCTCTCTTTTCATTTCGGAGTTTCGGGCATCGAAAGTTCGTGCATCCCCACATCTCATTTCTCCCGATTGCCAAAATTACAAAATTACGATCTACCTTCTGCTTGATCCAATGGTCAAGCTATTTTCCTATGATCTATTAACGCTCTGTAAATTTCTTAGAGGTTGTCAGAAAAGAAGAAATCTACGGGAGGTAACTTTATCCAACCACTTCGAAGATGGGATCTAGCCCTACCAGCTTCAGAGAGGGATCTCTCTGTATGATTTAGATATGTTTCAAATTTAAAATATTAGGTTAGATAAATAAAATATGTTTGTTTTGTCGTTTTCGTTGGGTTGGCTGAGAGAGATTTACACATCCATTGGGATATGGGGTCTGTATCATGAAATAAAATCTAAACCAGAAAACAAAGAAACCTTTCATAGGGAAAGATAATGCAATCGTTGGATTCTTTTAGCAGCATAAATGAGGAATAACAGAAAAGGCGAGAATGTCAATTACAACAAAGAAGCAGTTAAGAATTTCTTTATCGTAAAATCAGAAGATGAAACACTAAAATATTTTAAAGTCAGAAACAGGGTATACAAGGATAAATCCTGCAACATTCGTTACTTTCAAAGATTAGATTTAGAAAATAGTGCGATAACTAAGCGAGAATAACATTTAACTTAGAAAGGAAAACATCACCAATGAGTAGATGCAAGAATATTGTGGAAATGCCTCTTTGTATTAATGGAAGATCTCTTGAAAAATATTACAGTCTGGTAACTCGTAGGGCGTAAAGATCAACCCTCAATACTTTGAAAAGTGAAGTATTTATAACCCAAAATTACAAACGATCCTGTCATTAAAGATCAAGACGTGGTAAATCTATTTTTAGCTTAACTAACTTAACAAACTACGAAAATCTAGGAGACTGTTTGGTGATGTGTCTAAGTTTCATGTTGTTTTCTGGGTGAACCATTGGTGAGGCCTTTGCACGACCTCGTCTGACTGGATAGCTGACTGGGCTGGGACAGCTCATCGACTATCGATCAGATTGAAAGGCTCTTCCCATCGAATATGACTGGGAACGTTGACTTTGAGTAACCTTCGGTAGACTTCATCCATCTCTGTGTACTTAGTAAAAGTTGGCTTGATGATGAAGATGTATTGGATCTCATGCTGTATGCTGATGTCCAACTGTAGAGAATCTAGGAATTCTTTGCCAATGATACTGCCTTATATTCCTGAAAATTTCGAACTATCCTTAGCCACATCGGCTAATCTCTTTTTGTAATCGGGGAGCATCATCAATTTGTCATTTATCACCTTCAAACCAGGAAGACCCTTCTTTTGTAGAGCCTCGATCTTGCTGAAAAACCTTTGCACCCCTAGGTCCATAGTCTGAACCTTTTATTCTAGTTGTAGCATCAGTCCTCTCTTGGTCAGGACTCTCTTGACCTCAAGGATGGTCTCCATTTTATCCTCAATTCTCAGATCTTCCAACTCCTCTCTGGTTTTAGAATTCAGTAATTTGATGATTTCATTAGCCTCTGTGGGCATCTCTCCCAGTTCTGATCTAATCTTCTCGATGGCTTGTTTACTTCTTTGTACCAATTCATTTTGCTCAAACATAATCTGTATCATTGGCCATATTTCATTCATAGACTTGGTGATGTATGTCCAGACACTTTCTTTGACTTCGTCCAGTGTTTTGCCTGCCACTGTTTGCTTCTGAAGATGTTGTAACTCTTGTTTGAGCTGGCCTGACACTTGTTTTTCCTTGGAGTAGCTGGTTTGGTAAGAATATTTGAGTTTCTGGAGGTTCTCAATCACCTTTTTGAGCCTGCTAATCTCTGTTTCTTGCAGATTCATCTCTTCCATAGACTTAGCCAGTTCAACAGTCTTTTCGAGAGACGTCAGTGGGTTTGCCGATGGAATTTCTACTAGTGACATTGTGCTCACTCCTGAGAGTGGAGCTACACTCAATGGAATGACTTCCATGGGCTTTGACTGTTCTTTCTCTTTCACTAGCTTCTCCATTTCATCTTCCATTTCCTTCAATTGTGCATTCTGCTCCATGATCAACTTAAGCATCTCATTTTTTTCTCTTTTTGTCCCCATTATTTCCTTTGTCTGTGAGTCTACTATTGGTGGCAGCTTCAATTGTTTCCTCAAAGACACTATGTCGGCATTTTTCTTCTTGATCATCTCCTCGACTACTTTCACATTCGAGGGATCATACCCGATCTTGAGGACCAGTTCCTCCAACGCCTTAATCTTGTTATCCTTGGAAAAGGATGATATTTTCTCCAACTTCAACTGGGTCTGGACGTTATTCAGAGACACTTGTAACCTGGAGGCAGCAACAGAAGCATGTGCCAACGTGGAGAAAACCATTTCCCCAGTTTGCCTGTGAAGATCCATTTGATCATATCCAGATGCACGTCCTTAGTCTGGAATTCAAAATTTTCCCTTTTGTAATCGGTGATTACCTTTGGGCCTAGCACCTGTGCTTGGAGAAATTCCATGTGCATTCTTCCCTTCTCAGTGTCGAATGTCGATAGCAGTCTGTGTTGTGCAGTCGACGTCTGCTTCTAGAACTGGGCTTATGTGCTACTGGTCAGAGTTTGATTATTTTTCTTGACCAAATCGTATTTCTCAAAGATACTCAGCTTTGGTCCTGTCTTGCCTGGCTAGTTGACTGGTGGAGTATCTATCGACTTCTTTGGCAATACTAAGGTTATGATCTACTTGCTGCTTGTACTGAGGAGCGACCGATCTACCTCCAATGTGGAAGTGGATTGCATTCTCTTTTCACCAGCCGTGTTAGGTACCAGACTGGCTTTTGGCCTCTTGGTAGGTAGTCGAAACTCTTCAGATGATACTTCAGTGACAGGAGGTGACAGATCCTGCCTAGGCCTCTTCTCCTTGGGGGATTGTGGTGTGGTCGTCTGTGATACAGTGACCAGGAGGTCCTATTGTTCTGTCTCAACCAAAGTATTTGGCTCCCATTCTGTCTGGTTGGCAAATTTTTCTACCTCAGGCCTAGATATGTGAACATACGGGATATTCTTAATTTTTTTCCTTATTGAAACAATTCTTAAATTTTTTATCCTTAAGGCCTAAATTTTTCTTTTTTCGGGTTTCGTCTTTTCACAAAACACGAGTTTCGTTATCAATCCCAAACACATGACACCTTTTTCTTAAAGATTTTAATTATTTGGATAATAAAAGGCAAAAAGGCTTAAAAGAATTATAAGAATCCGGAAGCCTTTTCTTTGAAATTATTTAAATCATGATAAGTTTTAAAACTAACGGTTTTAAGGTTAAGCTTAAAGAATTTTCGGGATTCGGGGTTTGCTATAAACAATTTTTTTCGATGAAAATCGAATAGCGAAATCCCGATCCCCAATTTCCCGAAACGTTGAAGTCTTAGTTAAAACACAGATTAATTAATTCTTTGATATGAAATGTTAAGGGTTAAGATAATCATGTCACAATTTCAGGATTCACGGTTCAGTGAGACCACATCTCCTGTCATCATGATTCCCGAAATCTCAAATCATGAAACCCCGATCCAAAGTTCGTGTTAAATCAAACTAATTATGTTTTGGCCTTAATCGTGATTAGTTAGTTAATTAAGATGAGTTTAAGTCCTGTTTTTAAAAAGAAAACCATCGCGATTTCACGATTTCGGAGATCAGATTTCATCAATAACATACTTCTCGACATCATGGTCCCCGAAATCCCGAAAACGTTTAATCTCAATTAATTAATTTGCTAAAAACATTTTAAGTCTTAATTAACATGTCGCGATTTTGCGATTTCGTAATTTCAAAAATCAGATTTCATTGACGACATACTTCTCGACATCATGATTTCCGAAATCCCGAAAAGCAAAGTTTTCAGCTTTAATCTATGATTAGCACTAATTAACCTTTTTTCCAAAACATAATTAATGATAATCATTCTTTTTAAGTGTTCATTCATGTTTCTCTTTTCGATTAAGTAAAGTGTCTCGAATTTTCTTTAAAAACCCGAAGGCGCCTAAATACGGACATTAAATGCGTATCTCAGAAATATATCTTCCGCATTAAATGCCTTAAATTCTTGACAACTATGTCAATCTCGTCACTTTTAAATGTATTCAAAGTGAACATCCAAATGTCTGTGTTTTCATTTTTAGTTGAGCTCATTCATCCATTTTCTGTAACAGATTTTCAATTAAACGCAAAGTCATGGCACTGAAAAAGGCATCGAAGAAGAATGAAGATGCACAAGAAGGATATATCATCTCCGACACCACACCACACGCTATAGACTCCATTAAATCTTGGACTCAAATCTCCGAACTGCTGGAATATGAACTCAAGAATGCTCATCCTGATTCTGAGAATCATTGTCGGGACATAGCTGAGTCAGAGCTTCATAAGATCGTTGCGCACCCGCGGCTCGTGGCATACAATGATATGATCAGTTGGGCCCTGGAAAAGGTCGATATCCCAATGAGGAGCATCTTAAATGATCAAGGAGTTATCGTCGGCTCATTCAGGCCAGAAAACATACAAGTAATGTATAAACTCTCGCCAAATCCTAAACATACTTTTAATGCCGAATTTTTAGCAGAGTTTCAGAGGAAAGAATGCATTGAGGCAGACTGGACATATCCTAATATGATTAGAGAATGGGCAAGGTGTCCAAAAATTTTTAGAGCTGATACCGATGGGATTTATGCTACAACATCCTTGAATGAATACATGGTATATGTAGCTATTATGTTATGTAGACTATTCGGGAGAAAAGATTCCTGCCATTTTCATGCAGATTGGGTGCCCTTTTTAGAAGAAGCGTTAGAAGGGAATGATTTTAACTGGCATAATATTTTGTCAGATAACCTAACACAAGAAATCTTAAACTACAAAGCAGCAAAATCAAAGGGACAATCAACAGCCTTTTACATGTCAGCATACATTATGGATGCAATCTATTATGTGACTCCTTTTCCTTTAATGAATTGGAGTTGGAACATTTCCTGTCTAGAACCCATTCATAAATATCACTCGGCCCTTTGGGAAGAAAATGATAAGGATGCACTTTATGAGGTTTGTCATTTTATTATAATTCCGATGCCTAAAATATTTTTTGGATGCGAACCCCCTCGCATTTCTGATGAAATCACAGAAAATCTTAAAGCAATTGTCGACTGATTTATTGAGGAGAAGTTTTCCTACATTAGGGTTTACGGTTGTTCCATCCC
Organism: Picea sitchensis; assembly: GCA_010110895.2. Lineage (NCBI taxonomy): Eukaryota > Viridiplantae > Streptophyta > Pinopsida > Pinales > Pinaceae > Picea > Picea sitchensis. The sequence goes on along the minus strand of SNQJ01S0008644.1, from coordinate 107,413 downwards.
CCCTCATGCACTCCCTAAATTCCTACAGGACAGATTGGTGTGAAGGGAGGTAGCCCATCAGATAGTAAAGGGCGACGTTGGATTAGAACTAAAAGCAGCTCAGAAGAAGTCATGGCCAACTTTCCCTGTACATATTGGGAAGTTTTCTTTATTAAATCTAGGTCATTCTAAGGTAGAGGCTAAATCATTAGAAGAAGTGAAATTAGTAGATATTGAGCACAGAAAGTATGACCCCTACCAAGTAATAAGCAAGCATTTTATACATTGTAATCTAAAAGCCTATGAGCATGAAACATCTATCTATGATGATGTATTCAAGGATGTTAAATCCTATGAAGAAGTACTGAACAGAGTACAGACCATGCCACCTGAATCGTAGACCGGATTCATGTCATTCCAGAGCCATAGGCGAAGTTTCCTACCCAAGAGTTTGCAGGGTGAAGTTTCGACCCCACCTCCAGAACAGGAAGGGCCTCCCCCAGGGTTTGAAAAAAATACAAAGGACAAAGAAAATACCAAAGGAAAGATGAAGGACACTGAGATACCTTTCCGGTACACAGAGGGTTCCCAAGCAAAAGAATCAGAGACAGAGAAGGGAAAAAAGTTGGAAATAACCCCAGAAATCCCTAAGGATGTTCCAGAAAAGACAGGAGGAACAACATCAATAGAGCTCGGTAGTCCCATCACTTCCTTAACCTCATTGTAGTCAACTTATGGAACCCCCCATGAAGGAGCTCTGTATGTCAGTGATCTAGAGCCAATTTCAAGGGATGAGATTCCTCCATCAGATTACTTTTTCAGTAAAAAGAGAAGAGCAATCTTGAAACAGGAAATCCATCCAAGAGGAAAGGGGATGATTAAAAAACATAGGGTCATTATAGATGGAAAGAAGCTTAAAGATGGAGAATTTGCTATGAAGTTACCAGGTACGATCGATGCTATAGCATCGGAAAATATATATTATGTTGGCAGTTTAACAACCATGCTCGAACAAAAAGACCAAACAATAACTCAGCTACAGGACAAATTGAAAGAAACTGAGAGAAATATCAGTTGGGGAATACAAAAGGGTCTAGAAAAAGCTAGACTAAAAGATATTCAAGAAATTCAGAAAATGAAAACAGACTTAGAAGAGGCAAAACACATAATACTGGTCACACAGGCACAGGTCCAAAAGCAGGGAGATGAAAATAAACAATTACAAGATAAAATTAGTTCTATTACTAATCAAGTAGTAGAACTTGAAATTTTTAGGACACAAGCATTGGGAATACATTTGAAAATAGAAGAAGAAGAACATAAAGTGTTTTTGAACCTGGAAGTAGTCTAGAATTACTTTCAAGAAACAAATAAATCCTTGGAGAATGTTTTCCAGAAGGAAAGGGAAGCGAAAGCGGCTAGAACGACTTTCCAAAAGGCAGTATCCATCTCAACAAAGGAAGGAGTCGGAAGGATTCAAAAATTATCCATTTCTGAACAGGTTAAAGGGGACGTAATACTTAAAGTGTGGGAAGCAGACCTGGCCGAATATAAAATAATAACTAGAGATGTCAATGATGATTGCCAGAGAATTTTTTATCTCTTAGAAAGGACTTCATTGAATATCAGAAAAAATGATTGTCCCAGATTATTAGGTGAGATTAATATTTCCAAGCACCAGCTAAGGTTCAAAGAAGAGTTGGAGGAAATGAAGATAGAGATCTCAAAAATTAAATTAATCAATATCATAGAAATCGACAAATGGATGGTAACACTGAACTTAAAGTTGCAAACTATTAAGTTCACAAGGAAGATGATAGAAGATCGTTTGCCTGAATTACAGAAAAGACTTTTCATGTTTGAAGCAAAAGAGATACCAGATGCTCCCAGAGTTTTTGTGAAATTTTTAGGAAGGTGTGTTCACTGTCTTGAGGTGGAAAAAGGAAGTTCATCAACACAAACGTAAAAGTATTTTTTTTTTTTTGAATATTTTCATCATTAGAAATTAGAAAGGAAATGTAAACAGTTAACATTATTCATATATGTAACTGTAATATTAGGAAGTTGGTTAGTCACCAATGAGAATTTTTTTGATGAAGATGTATAAATATATTTTCAAAAGACGGAGAAAGGGCTTTTGATTTTTTGGAGAGAGAGCCGATTGTATTAACAGTTTTCCAATCCATCATAATATATGATATAGACGAGATTCTGAATCCTGCCAATTTGTAGCTATGTGTTCTTCAACCCTGTTTACTATACTTTATTATATTTTTTGTTCAATGTTTTTCTAATGAATAATCAATTTGAATTTATCTGCAAACATCTTTTATATAGTTCAGATTGATTTGGATATCAAATTATTTACAGCTTTTCCTCTGAAATTGCTATCAGTGATTTTAAGACCTGTGAATCATTTGAACCTTAATACTTAACTTTTCATTAGAAATCTCGTTTTCCTTCTTTATTACCTGTCACAATATGAGATTCTTTCTTGATTAAAGCCTCATATTTTTCTGTAGTACTTCTTTGTTATTTTATAATTCTCAAATTGTTGCAAATCCAGGAAACAACCTCGAATGTATTTATGTTAGTGTTTTGAATTCCAAAATTGTTTTTCCTATTCTCATCTCTTAAAAGTTTGAAGTGACATCTGATTAAATTCTTTCACAATTAAATAAAATCTTATCCTCCATGACTGTTCCAAATAGAAGACAACCCAACATTATACATGGCCGTCAAGATCAAACTAGTATTGATTTGAACCTATTTAATACCATCCTACAAACAACAACTAACCGGGTCGAATTAGAACGTTCATGGGATGCTATTGAGAGAGATATTAGCATCCAAGAACAACGAGAAGCTAGATAGAGACAGTTGAGAAACTGATTCTGCTTCACCCTTCCTTTTCAATTCTTATCCTCAAGTTATTCTTTTTAACATTTACGAATGCCTTGACGGTATACTTTATAGCCTTAAAGTATAAACTCAGGAACAACAATCCTCATCTCAGAAATTATCCCGCATGGATCATAGTGCCATGTGAAACTAACAACAAAAAAAATTATTTCCTTTAGCAGTCTGTCTGCTTCCTCCCCGGTGCCTCGACTGTTGCAGATGAAACACCCAATCTGCCCTTTGATTCTGAGTTGTTGCTTCTTCCTCAAAGACACAGTATGTATATCGTCTGAGTTTATCATCTTCCTTATGTATTGTAGGGAAACAATTATAACAGGTAAGTACTTGGGAAGTTTATATGGGGTCAACTCGCACCCATAGACTCTGATCTCAGTATGATTTTGGTACAGATACCAATCACCAGTCTTTGTATGGTCCGAGAGATGTAGGATCCTCTGAACTTCATCATTAATTTTGTGTTCGGGTCTATTGCTGAGCATACTCACCACTGGGTGGTAGAAATGCTCGATGAATTTCTTGAAACTGAATTTTGTGGAGTTATGTCTGAGCAGAGAAGTCCATGTTGTTACTGCCTGGGGTCCACTATCTTCATCCATCTTCTGCATAGAGAAAGAAAATTTTTCCGCTTGGAAGAAAACAAACATGTATGCCAGTATTGAAGAATACTGAAACATGCCTTCTGTGGAAAAATTTATGAATTTATCGTGAATGTTGTCTGCCAGGAACATGCTAAAGTTGAACTATGTAGTGGGTTTCTCATCGGTGGAGAAAATAGACAAAAATCTCAAAATGGGTTCATCTACCCATTGATCTGAAAAATAACCGAGCAAGGTGCATAGTGACATGATGACCTAGTTTCCTTTTATTGAGAATAGGGAGGAAGGATAAGGGGGGTTTGTAGTGGGGAGCTGAGTGGATTGTGGAAGAAAAAGCTCAAAAATCTGAGCTCTTTGAGGAAACGACAACTTCTGGTATAGCTCTGTGATGATTTTGAGGTTAAAAGGTGAGGCGGAGTCGGCTCGAGATATTTGCATCATTTGGTCGATGGTTTCTGGTGTGATGAGGAAAAGAATTTCCCCGGACGAGGACACAATGGCTCTTTGCTCGGGGACATAATGGGCTTGGCACTTGAGTGCGAATTTTTGGAAGTGGTGAATCTGGGGGAAAAGATACAAGGGTAGGTTGGACTCCCAGAGCCCAATTTCATCACTCTGGTCTAGGAAAAATTCTTTAAGCCATGATTGTAGGTCTGCGAAGTCGAAATCACATTTTTTGTCTACGATTAAGTAGTCTTTGTTGTCCAGAGGAATCCTGTCGAGGTTGATAGGAGGTGGGAGAAATGGATTATCCTCACCTTCTGTTCGCTTTGACTTTGGCTCCATTGCTGTAACAATACCTGCAAATAAAACAAAAGTTAGCAGGGACGACTATAGATGTGGGTGACTGACTGTAACGGAGAGGAAAACAGGGTAAATTCTCTGGTGTGATGAGTGGGTAAATGGTGAAGGAACAAAGGATTAGGGTAGTTTTGAGTAAACGGGTATTCGTTGGGCACGAAAGACAAGTCAGCTAGTTAAAAGATAAGTTAGCCAGTAATAAATGGCCAATGGGTCATTTAGAGCGTGATATGGTAGGTGACAACGACTGAAGCATACGGTTGAGTGACATGGCAGTTATTGATTGGGAGAAAAGACCAAGGTGAAGGGACTTGCCATGGGTGAACGAGAGAGAAGGACTGACAGAGTTACAGGATGTGACTCTTACGGAAAAGGTGGATAATGACATCATGAGGTGACGAGGTATGTTAGACAGTAATAGGTGGTGGATTCAGAACCAATGGATTCTTGCCACATAT
>SNQJ01S0008644.1:46442-59067 GCA_010110895.2 Picea sitchensis | reverse complement strand
GTGTGTGTGTGTGTGTGTGTGTGTGTGTGTGTGTGTGTGTGTGTGTGGGAAATCATAAGACAATGGTTGGCAATGAATTTTGAGGAGCATTAGAGCATTAAGTTCTTTATGTGATAGATTAAGATGACTTCATAAGAGTTGGTGGTAAGGTGTAGGTGTAGGTGTTTTCATGCTAGAGAAACGTGATGGTGGAAAAGGGTCATGGATTTTTAGGATTTTTTGTATTGTTGTAGGCATGTCATAACTATTGTAAACAAAGAATGAAAACATGGAATTAATGGGTAGAAATATGAAAGCATAGCAAACAAATAGACATCAAAATAAAAGTGGGGGAGAAAATATCTTTATTACTCTTTGTTAAACTAATGAAGAAAATGAGGTTACAATACCCAATTCACCTCATGGGCCTCTCATTTAAACAAACAACAACAAACTTTTATAGGGATATGAAGCACCAATAGCCACAACCATGTTCCAGGTAGAGGAACCGAGTTGTAACTACCTAGATGTGTTGTCACCATCCAACAAAATCCACCTTGACAAAAAATTTCCTGATATCTTGCTCAACAAATTCAATCATCACCTTTTCTGCAAGCCAAGAGAAGCCAAACTCCACAACAAATTCTCTAACAGTGTCCATTTTGTAAACATGTCTGCACAATTTTCCTCAGTATTGACCTTCTTAAGAGCTACTCCACCTCCATCAACAATCTATCTTACAAAATGGTACTTGACATCAATATGCTTAGTTTTATTGTGATACACTTGATTGGTGGTCAAATGGATATCACTTTGACTATCACATAATATATACACATTGTCTTGCACTCTTCCAAACTCACCCAAAATACCCTTTAACTAGATTGGCTCTCTACATGCATGTGAGACAACAATATATTCTTCCTTGGTAGTGGACAATTCAACTATTTCTTGAAGCTTTGCAATCCAACTAATGGATCCTCCTGCAAGAGTAAATACATAACTTGAAGTAGACCTCCTCTTCTCTAAATCACCTACAAAATATGAATCAACATAACTACAAACTATATCATTACAACCATCAAAGGTGATGCAATCATTGTTCGTTCTGTTGGCACAAAATTGGAGATGAGGGTTCTCGGAGGTTGCCAACAAAGATACCATTATAGTCTAGCAGCACTGGCATATTTAACCTTCCACAAGGGAAGGAGGTCTCACCTGAAGCGCAACCGAGACTTGTGTGAGGTGAAGTGAATCAAAGAGGATTCATCATTGGGTTTGATGCAAGAAAGTGCAGATTCATACTTTAACATATAAAGAATTATATTATCAATTGTATAAATCAACATAAACATCATATTAACCAAGTTTCCTAGCATACAAACAAGTCCATACATCAGAGATAATGGATAAATACCAAATACCCAGTACAAAAGTAATTGCGCAATGAAGAAACTACAGAGTCATACACATCATAACCAAAATTTTAGGGCACAAATGATTTGTTGTATTATCAATATCATAGAATTCATGATCTCATGAGTACATCCTTATTATCATAGCTTATACATCACACTCCATGTTCCAATACCCACTACAGAATCTATCGCTACTGTGCAAGCATAATTATTCCCAAGAAATCCATTACACTAGCTTATCGCATCAAACCCAATAACAACAATGGTGATAGATTGATAATAGAGAAAGGATGACAATAATACTAGAAACAAAAATCTAAAAACGCACCATATGACCAACAACCAACCCTTTTCCATTACATATTCCCATATTTCTAGTTTTCCCTAGGGTGCTTCTTGACTTCTTGATTCTGCTATTGTCTTTTCTTGATTTCGCAAAACACTACTTTTCCCACTTTCTCTTTGCATGCGCTCTAAACTTATGGATCTTTCAACTTGCTCATCCAGGTGGCCATGATATATTTTCACTGTTGGCACTCTTGCAGTTAACTTTTTGGCTTATCCTAGTTATTCTTCGTTGCTTCTAATCTTCCACTGTACTATTGCACTTTCCCGCAAAAAAGTTGTCCCTTCTGCAAAATCAGGTTCTCTTAAAAAATGGAGGGCCCAATAGGCCTCGACCACAACCTTTGATTCGTCCCAAGTCAACCTTCTATCTCTTTCACTTGACCTTATCCAAACGAAGATCCCAACTTCGATACAATGGTGAGAGCTTTCTCATGAAAATTGTCATAGTGCTCAACATGGTCCTATCATTTCCTTGCCAAAACCGAGGCTTCCGCAAAAAATTCATGAGCATAAGTCACATCAAGCTCTTCCGGTTTTGTAGACAATAGAGTATTCCATTCTATGTCGGCAATGGAATTGAGTTGTTGAATATGAACATATTCTGCTTGCACTATGGGCCGAAAGTTGTGAAGATCTTTCTTTGCAGCCCTAATGGACTCATCCATTACATCCAATTGTTCATCTTTGGCCTAAATTTTTGCAAACTTGGTGGCATGCTTAATTGGGTCAGTCATAGCTCTAGATTTTGCATGCATGTTGTTGAGTTGTGCACACAATTTCATTATTGGATGGATGCATTGGTTGAACAAACTGGCCCAGTCGTTGACCATGTCGAAGAGCTGATGAAACTCATCAACAAAGGAATGAAGTGAGGACCAGACAAGATTTCCCTCCACAACTTCCTGCATAAGCATTTGCATCATTTATTTAGGCTCCTTTGTTTCCTTCAATTTAATCGCAACCAACTCTTGCTATAGAGTATCTGTCTTTGCATCCAGTAGGGACCAAGCACTGAGAATGAGCTCAATCCATTAAACAGGCATAACTGGAGTGATATCTTCAGGTAGTTGCAGTGCCATTTATCAAAAAGCCAGGAAAAAATGGACTAGTTTATCTGACATAACCACAACAAAGGATTTAGCCTACACACATAATCCATGCTTGTATTTTGTGGATGAAGAGGCTAGTGTGACGACGTCTCCCAGTTCTTGTGCTTCATGTGTGAGCTCATCATTTGTATTCTCAACTGCAATGATACGTTGTTCTAGCTTATGAGTAGAGGCACGTAAAATATGAAACATTTGCGGGGTTACCCATGTGGACAACTTTTCACCAGTAAGAGAGGGGTCAAAGGGAAACCTTGAAGTAAGCAGTTGATCATTTGAAACAGAATGTTCTGACAAGCTGGGGGTACCAACACCATTTGGACTAGGAGAGGGAGCTCTAAAGCTTTGTGCAAGCTTAGACCTCCTGTGGAAGTGCTGCAACCACACCAATTTTCTCCAAACATAACTTGAGGATAACTCGACACTGTTGGGTGTCATGTAGCATGGGCACAATTTGTTCCTTAATGGACTTGGAACTGTGAGCCAAGTACGTGTCTTCCTGGGAACTTTTCTGTGTATCTGGAGCATCCAGGTCCATATGTGTGTGTACCTCTGGATTTATCTCCAGCTCAGAATGGAGAACAATGCCTAGTTGTGTGTCGAGGGGGGCTTGGATCTGTGGAGCTTAGGGAATAGAGGATGATATCATAAGGGAGGTTCTGATAGTTGTAGTAAAAGGGTTGGTGGAATCTAGAAAGACTGTGTTGTAGTGGGTGTGAGCAAGAGATGAAGAAGTCATGAATGGGACCTTAGTGGGTAAGGTATGTTTTTGTCTAGGGAGTTCCTCAAGAATGAGGATAGACTTTTTCTCCACTGGAGGGTCATTGATGATGGTTATTACATTAACCAATGAGGGAATGGGGGTAGTGGTACATATCAGAGGTGTAGTGATGCAAATAGTGGGTGGAAGGGAAGACAAAGGTGTGGAATCGATGATAAGGGGATCAAAAACAGACTTAGAGGGATAATCATTGTGTTTCTTTATCAAAGGAAAGGAAACAAAAAACACTTCATGTAATTTCTTACCCATAATAGTGGCGTCATCTGGAATAGAAGAGAATGGGATCTACACCATTCCCCTAGGTATCATTTCTTCTTCACCTTAATATTCCCCTTCCTATGAGATGGAAGGTATTCATTCCCTCTTTGCTAAGATGGTACCTACGTCAAGAGTTGGCATAGAAGCAGACCATTATGCAATGGAAGGCATCATGTAGGAGACACTTGACCGCTTTTTTTCTATAGTGACACCCGACTAGGTGGTGACCTCCTTGTCGAACATTGCCTTGTCCATAAAAAATGGAAAAGGGGTCATATGGAAGAGAGTTAGAGAATCTTCAATAGGTTTCACAAATGTATGATCATGACTCATCTCAGACCATATGTTGTGAGTGTGATTGTTTAGCATCATTTGTGGCATTTGTGGCCTTTGTGTTGCAGTGATGAGGTCATTATACCACTGTGAAAAGGTTGCAATGTGATTTTTATCATTGGTGGTCACAGTGCGAATATGTCAGGGGTTGAAACATTTGGAGATATGACTATCAGGGGTGTGGGAGATGTTGTGAGCCTTCGACGACTGGCACATACACATATTGAATTCTACTAATGAGTAGCCATATATGAAGTACTCAACCTTCTCATGCACATTTGCACAATCCTGAAACATATCTGTGTGTAAATATTTTCACCAATTCAATGGTGCACCATTTTTGTTGAATTCTACTATTGCGATGGCATCAATGGTGCACTCATTTTTTCTTGTAATTATTAATTATTTTACCAACAATCAAATAATAAGCCATGTAAACCTATTCATCATTGACCGACGCAATGTGCACTTTGCGACCTCCTCACCTAGTGCAATATTTTTCATGTAGGCTAATTTCACCCTTTTTACGACCATGCTTCCTTGAGCCCTGGAAGTCATTTGTGACATGCTGACCTTCCATGGAAAAACAAGTGAGCTTATGAATATCCTCTACATGTATGGGATAGGCTTGGTCTAACAATAAGGTATTTTTGTGCACTCGACTAATGAGGAATTTTGTGCACCGGTTGACTTCTCCAATAGTGCCAAAGAATAGTAGGTCATGAAGGTTCAACGAAGTAGAATCCCACAATGGTATGTACTCAAGTTTCCACTTCCACTAAAACTATCCTTTTATAAATGTGATGCAATCCATAAATGCATGAATAACCATTTGTGGAAATATGGAAGCATCTATGAAATCAAGGTCGACTAACTGAGTTTACTAGACCTTCCCATGGTGATCACCCTAAACTATAACACATAGATAAATAAATTCCTCTAGAATAATGGTTTTGGGAAGGGCTCCCTAACCAAAAACGCAAACAATTGTAAGAGACTGATGTTGGTAGACAAAGAGAAATATTGGATAAATGCACGAGCTCATAGATTTCTCAGGGGGCTCTAGGATTGAAGATGCAAACAACTTAACTAAAACACAATAACACTTAGAAGTCGGGAAAAGGTGATTTTATAGGCACATCTAGGAGGTGACGTGATGAGCATGCATTAAGAGATACATCATGGATGTGTCTTGACATCGATGTCATACATGTCCATCGAATGGAAAAAAATCCACGAGCGATTCAGGTAATTAAGAGCATAAGTGAAGACAAGATACTGAGATATCAGGGTGAACAGGAAAGTAATGGCCACACCAGTGCTCATATGGAAAAGTACCGAAAGTTCTGAGGACATAAATGACTCCGACTGTTGATGATGGGACAACAAGAAAACATGTATCATTGACATTTAAATAGCCCAGTGACAACGACATGCACAAGTTTCGAGCTTGGAGGATAAACAATACAAAAGGATTTGATTTAGACCTCCTTGACCACAAAGGTGATATTTTGGTTGGATAAATTGATAAGGACAACTAGACACTGGTACAAGTGACATTCAAACACCTCACCAATTTATTGACAGAAATGGAAAACAAAAACTAATGAAAAATCCTACCTACTATAGGCACTCCCACGTATAGGAGCATTGTAAAGTAGCACTTATCAAGAAGAGATATAGGACTTCAAGTGTGTTTCATTCACCCATCCAAGACTAATAATACCATCTAATTGTGCGATCTTAACAATGCTAGATTCATGGATTTCCACAAAAATAGAAGGTCCCGACCAATGCATTTGTAATTTCCATAGATGTTTCTGATACTTTCTTTTGTATAACAGGACTTGGTCACCTTGCACAAATAACTTATTCTTAATATGTTGGTCATGCCAATCCTTTTTCCATCTAATGAAAGTATGCTAAGAATATAGCTTCTTCAAGTTCCATTAGTTCCTCAACCTGCGCGATGATGGATTCATTGTCAGTCATCTTAGTATCTTGCACTATAAATAAAATCGGAGTTATAAACTGAGTTGGAACTACCTCTTCTCATCCATATACCAATTGAAATGGGGTGTACTTGTGCAATTTATTTGTAGTGTTTTTTTAGGCCCATAACATAGCTAGAACTCTCTGATCCCAATCATATCGATTGGCACACCATACTTTGGTTAAACCCATTTCTAATATCTTGTTGAATGCTCCCATTGTTCCTTTGTCTTGCGGATGATAGGGATTTCTCCTATAATGTTGAATCAAAAACTCTCTTGTGAGGGTCATGATATTCTCACTGATAAAATGAGCTCTTTGATCATTAGTCAAGCTCTGAGGACAACCAAACCTGGTAATTATATTCTCAAAAGGAAACCATGTTGTTGTGTCTTTAGAGCAATCTCTAACAACTTGTTATTCAATCCAATGAGTCGAGCAATTGCTTGCGGTGATAATGTAGTGTTCCTTTGAATGTTTCATAGGGGAGTTTATTGGACCAATGAAATCAACAACACACTTTTCAAAGGATTGCAGTGCTCGGACATGGCATAAGGGTAAATCATAGAAAAAGGATGGCTTGGAAAATCCATGATAGAAATTACATGCCCTGGTATAATGTTTAGCATCCTTGAACGCCATTGTCCACCATAATCCTTCTTGTAATATTTTTTGGGAAGTTTCCTTTCCACCTACGTGTCCTCTAGAAACTCCATCATGACACTCCCAAAAAATAGAGGGTATTTCATGGTCAATAACGCAAAATCTAATAATGTTATCCAATCCTAATTTGTACAAGTGGCCCACAATTAGTTGATAGTCTATTTCATGGACCACTAGGTGTCTCTTTTGAGTTGTGGAATAACATTCAAGATAGGCACCCATGCTCAGAAATAAAGCAATGATAGACAAGTAATTTGGAATAGCTTCAACCTTGAAAAGAGCTACATCTGGGAGCTAATCATCTACATCTAAGCCACTCTCTCCTAATTATAGTCTAGACAAATGGTATGGACCCACGTTTAAATTTTCGGGCTTAACAATGACCTCAAAAGAAAATTCCTGAAACAACAATAACCATCTACAAATTATGCCTTCTAATACAAGCTTATTAATAAGATATTTCACAGTAGAGTGATTACTAAACAATTTAAAGTGACTTCTTTAAATAATGTCTAAACGTTTGCAAAGAATAAATCATTTCCAAACCTTCCCTTTCATTAGTAGTATAGTTGCGCTTAGCCCGAGAAAGCTTTCTGTTGGAAAATAAGACAGGATAATATGGGTTTTCTTCACCAGGTTGCGCAAGGATAGCCCCCAAAGCAATGTCAGAAGAATCAATGTGTACATGGAATTCTACTTGCAAATTCAGATAGACAAGAATAGGAGAAGTACTTAACTTCTCTTTGAGGGTATCAAAGGATTGATCACATTCACATGTCCAACTAAAAGCCTCAGATTTCTTTAACAAATTTTCCAATGGGGAGGCTATGCTTGCGTAACTTTTGATAAACTTGTGATAGTATATTGTGTAACCTAAAATTGACCACAAATGTTTGGAAGTTGTAGGAGAAGGCACATTTAGTATCACAACAACTTTGGTAGGATCCACCAACACTCCTTCCCTGCATACTATATGTCAGAGCATATTCCCAAATGGTACAAAACAAACACATTTTTTAGGTTTAGGGAAATGTATAGTTATATGCAGCGATCAAACATCAATCATAATAAACTTATATTCTCCTTTAATAGGTTGTACATAGTCCAATCATCCATATAGACTTCAAGAAACTTGCGAATGAAGTCACAAAATGTTGCAATCACTATCTAAGAGAACACCGCTAGGGAATTATTGAGCTCAAAAGGAATAATATTATAGGAAAATTATCACCACTCAGTAGTGAAGGTAGTCTTTTTCTTTTCCTCTTCAATAATTCTAACCCGGTGATAGCCAAAAAACCCATCTGTAAAAGATAGGCTTCATTCCCTGCTACTTGGTCTAGGACTTCATCACTAAAGGGAGTAGGAAAAGGGTCATGTACATAGGCTGAGTTTAAACTCTTGTAATCCACACAGACTCAAATATCGTCCATACCCATCTTTCTTTGTATTACAATAGGGCTAATCCACTTTGCCTCATCCACCGGAAAAATTAGCTTAGCTACTAACATTCTATCAATATCCCTCTTTAATTTTTCTTTGACTATGGGATTCAGGTGATAGGGCCTATGTTTGACCGGTTTTGAGTCAGGTTTTAGCTCAATTTTCATCTCCCCTAAATATCCCTTAAGCCATTTTAATTCTAAAAATATTGTAGGGAATAGGTCCTCATATTCACGCAATAGAGATTGTATCTTTGTCACGATATGTTCATCTCCATAATCCCCTATGGATGTTAGCTTAGGGTTTTCCTCACTCCCTATGTTCATTATTCACAACTTCATTGGTTTGGTATAGGAGCTACGAACATCATATGAAATAGTGTCTTTAACATCCTTAGTTCCTTCGGATTCTTTAAATTTCAAATGCCTAAGGTCCTCTAGGTCTTGAAGATCTTATGGGTTTGTATCAACCTTACTACAAGACATGGGTATTCATATAGAGGATGGACAAAGGATATGATGAAGTAGGTATTCATGCTCATAACAAACTATAGGTGGATGTGCGGGCTTAAATTCATTAGTAAAGAGTAGTTTCTTAATTTGTTGCAGCATTAGGGTGATTTTAGGAGACTTGTCTGAAAATGAGAAATCATGGAAGAACTGGATTTGAAGTACTTCCCAATAGGAAATTTGTCTTCTAGTCCCTTCATGCACATGTCAAGCATTTGGAATTCATCCAAAATAATGAATAAAATGATGCACCCAAAATTTAGAACGTAGTTTCAAAACTTCCCATACCTTAATGTGATGCACAACATGCTCCTGCAGATCAAACGACCCATCATATGATTCTTGAGTTAAGAGTTGATGCTTCAACTTATGGTCCTTACATGGTTGGTTGAATTGCGATGGAAGGATAAATCAGTATTGAAGAGCAATTTTGATCTCATCCCAAGAAGTCAAAGCTTCCTTATGTATGGCCCACCACCTAGATGGAGATGATTTTAATGCAATATCAAGTACTGATATTCTTTGTTTCGCTTCAACTTTGTCTTCCAAATAAACTAGAAAGATGTGTAAATCTGAAGGTGCCACCATAAACAGGGTGTTCTCTAATCTCTATTCCAATCCACCTAATCATACCTTCCATGTTTCCAATTATCAAAAGATGCCTATGAATATTCACTTACAGACTAAATACTCTACCAACTTACTAACCCATCTACGGTAGGGTTAATATAGTCTACCCATTTTCCTATAGTTAGAGTATAGAGTTGATTTAGGATATCCTGTTCCATATTTTCTTCAGCTAGATCAATATATATGGGACCTTGATATGGGTCTAGATGTTGGGTTACTTTCATACCATCTTCTTCAAAGGTCATAATTTCATTCTTGAGGTCTATAAAATCATAATTATCATATGCCCAACCAATAGAAAATAGATCTAGGTATAGATCCTTCTCCCCCATTATTTCTATGACCTCGAATTATACTATTCTTTTAACGCCAACTAAGTCCACTTCAATGTTTTGCAACCTCCCAATAGGATAGATATAGTACTAATTGGCCATTCACAATTGAATAGGTGAATAAAGGATCTTGGGATTGCCCATTGCCTCCCAAGTCTTCTTTGGTAATAAATTAACGTTTGAGTCCAAATATAACATAACATCACTAATATTGTATTCATCGATGTGGGAGTTTAGTCTAAATTCTCTCCCAGATCTCTACTTCCTCCTCTATATCCTAGTTGTATTTCTCTCCAAAAGGTTAGCAATAATCATATCCTCTAGTCTCCCTTCAGTCCCTAAAGTCCCCATCACTGTGTTCCACAACTTCGTAGTGAGTTGTTCATCATTCAAAATGTTAGAAAATAATTGGAACCATAAATCAATAGTCTTTTATGATTTCACTGGAGAGTCCTTCATTGTAAACATGTTTTCCACAACTCTTGGTTGAAGCTCAACACTTGGTTGTGAAACTATCGATATTGTAGGTTTAGACATCTTTCAAAACATTTCTACTGCATTCTTGAAGAACTACTTCTACCTTATGGGATCATACTTAGCATCCATTGGTACTGCCTTTTGAATCTTACTTTGATTAGGGTTTTCCACATCAACACCAATCCTTGTCCCTCCTCTAGTAATAATGTTAATATTGGGCTCCTTTTCTTTTAGGATGGGTCAGGGATCAAAATATATTTAATTGGAATCTCTCTTCCTTGCATGATCTTCCCATTTCATGATCAATTCTGGGAAATCCTTAGTGGAATAGGTGTTGTTTATGTAGTGTGCACACCAAGGTCTTCTAAAAAGAGTACAATCTCTTGTGAGATGTCCTTGTTCATCACAATTGTAACACTGAACTGGATCTCTTCCACCATTCTGTCCACCTCTTAATCCTGCCCCTCCTCTATGACCTCCTCCAAATCCTTGAGGAGCTTCATCGACCCTAAACATAGACCGGTCTAATCTTTCCGCAAGGGAATCCAAAGCACGACACTAATTGGTAGTGTGACTAGGTGCCCACATAATTAATAGTATATTGTATTCATAACAAGGGTGTAATTTTATAGGATTGGACAGTTCCTAGGGGAGTAGCCATGAATTTTGTCGATTTCACGGTATTCATTATTCTAGACTCTTTGATGATTTGGGAATGGATGGTACTACATAGGGCCATGAAATGGTGTTTTATCTGTGACTTGTGTGACCCCTCTTGATGGTTCGACTAGTGGAGGTGTCATCATGTGTGGAGGGGGTCTTGTGCCCCTTAGTCTAGAACATTTAATTTTTATATGACCTTGAGTGTAGCAGAAATTACACCATAACCATGGTCGACCTGATCTAGGAAGGGTCAGTTGTTGAATTTTTTTCAATTAATGTGGAAATATGGCCTTGCACTTGCGAGATATTATGATCGTTAGGTGGTTGAATCACTTGCAAGTTTCTAGAATAGCCTTCCATAGCCTCGATATTCATGACTTGTTCTAAGGCTTCCTCAAACATATTGATCCTTTGTTGAGTTAATGGTATTTATTTCAATGGTAACAACCCATGTATAAACCATTCTAACTAGTGGTCTTTGTGGATGGCGTTTGACAATTTCCCTATCGAATCATTAAACCTTTGGTTATATTTCAATGCAGATTCTCCGTCTCTCCGTTTGACCTCTCGAAACTCAGAGAGAGCTTGTTTCTCTGACTATGGTAATCATAATTCTACTTTGAACCTTTGTTTTACTTGAGCAAGAGTGAAATATTGTCCTTTATTATTCCTTCGCTCAATGGACTTCATGTACCACTTTAAATATCAAACTCTCAAGGTGGTATGAAACTCTACCAGTTTGTTGGCATATAGAGTTCCAAAAGACCTCCAAATGAATTCACAAAGAAACTAATGATGTTCGACATCCTCATCCCCTTTACCCCAAAACTCTAGGTATCGAGTGAGGGATCCTACATGTTTACTTGACATCGTAGAACTTGGATATGCTATCAAAATGATCCCTAAGGGTCTTGGTTTCAATATAAATAAATAAATTTCCCCACTTCCGCTACTATTACTTGAACTTTCTAGATTATAAGGATTAGAAATGACAGAAACTTCTAAGGAATTTAGTACATAATTTGTTGGATGTATAGATAGTGTTGAGGGATTGGGTGATTCAAGGTTGGTTCCTTTACCTTTGGAATGGAAATATTTAACCTAAGGGGTATCATAAGTATGTAGTACCATATAAATTTCATGATGCTATTCAACATCTTATGGCATCACAGGATCTGATTCTCCCACAAATTCTTTAGGGATTTTGGCTGAGTCATCTTCTTTGGGGGTGGCACATATCCTTATTCTTTCTTTTGAATTTCCTTCCTCTCATATGATTCCTCCATATATTTCACTACTCTCTCCAAACCTCTTTTGAAACAATCGAATGACCAACCTTCCATGTATTTTCAACTCCTATAACTTCTATAAATCTTTTCTATAACCACCCTCGAAATCAATCTCCTTCTGTGACTGATCATACCTCTTCATGAATTTTCTCATTTTTTTTCACCACTTGTTTTCGATCAAAACAACCCTCCTTTGAGCTTGGTCATATCTGGCACTCTTCACTTGAAGAACCCCCATCAAGAACATTCAAAAAATATTCCATGAAACCTCTCTTGAATCACCTACCCCTCATGTGTAGGGGTTTGTGCTACCATTTCAACCAGAATAGGTAACATCCCCTCTTCCGTAAGAACAATTTTAATCCTGTTGGAAATACTAATACAACTGAGAGGGGGGGGGGGTG
>SNQJ01S0008644.1:14326-46432 GCA_010110895.2 Picea sitchensis | reverse complement strand
GGGCATCTTCTTCCATGTTGTTCCTCCTGAGATTTACATTCAAATTTCTTATTCTGCTATCCTCACTGTTGTCATCAATGACAAGCATTCACTGCATTCTGTCCACTGAATTTGCCAACAAATCCAAAGGGGGAATTTCCCACAACAATATTCCTCAGGCTCCTTCTTTGAATACATATTCTACTTTTGAAAAATATTTTTGGTTCTTTGCAACAAATTCAATAATATATGCTTCCAAGGTGGTCTGCACCCAGGAATCCATAGTTCTAGAAATCAGATGATCTAGCTAGTGAAGAGTTGTTGAACGCTCAACAGACTAATTATAGCTTCTCTTGACTTGATATTTATATTCAAATGCTTCTTGCAGCTAGTATAACCATTGAAACACTTCTTTATGGAATTAGATCCAAAAGATCTCGTACTAATCACTTGCAAGTTCTACGTAAAATACAACACTCTTCATAACCCTCAAGATTTTGTGTCGTAACTCAACTTCTTGCTGTATAAACTCGTTACAACTTATTTCCCACCAATTCTCAATATTAGACTTAAATACGTGATGAAAAATCCTCTAAAAACTCACTTTAAAGACAGATCCTGGAAACAAAACCATTTGTTGGTGCAAAATTGGAGACCAGGGTTCTCATAGGTTACCAACACAGATACCATTGTAGTCTAACATGGATGGAATATTCAACCTTTCACAAGGGAAGTAGATCTCACTCAAAGAAAAACCGAGACTTGTGTGATGTGAAGTGAATCAAAGAGGATGCATCGTAAGGTCTGACACAACACAATGCAGATTCATACTTTAACATATAAAGGATTATAATGCCAATTGTCGAAATTAGCATGAATATAATATTAACCAGGTTTTGCATCATACATACAAGTTCATACATCGGATATAATGAATAAATACCAAATTCCCAGTACATAAGTAATTGTGCAATGAAGAAACTATAGATTCATACACATCATAACCAAACTTTTAGGTCCCAAACGATCTCTTGTATTATCAGTATCTCAGAATTCATGATCCCATGAGTACATCCTTCTTATCATAGCTTATACATCACACTCCATGTTCCAATACCCACTACAAACTCTATCGCTAATGTGCTAGAAGAACTATTCCCACGAAATCCATTACAGTAGCTTATTGCACTAGACCCAATAATAACAATGGTGATATCTTGATAAAAGAGAAAGGAAAACAACAATACTAGCAACAACAATCTAACAGTGCATGATATGACCAACAACCAACCCTTTTCCATTACATGTTCCCATATTTATAGTTTTCTCTTGGGCCCTTCTTGGCTTCTTGATTCCTCTATTGTCTTTTCTTGATTTCGCGGAACACCACTTTTCCTATTTTCTCTGTACATGCGCTCGAAGATTTTGGCTTTTTCCAATTACTTGTCCAAGTTGTGCATGATCTATTTTCACTACTATCACTCGTGCAATTAACTTTTTCTCTTATCCTATGTCTTCTCCACTACTTTTAATATTCCACGATGCTATTGCACTTTCCCGCAAAACTTTGGCCCTTCCGCAAAATTGGGTTCTCTTCAAAAATAGAGGGCCCAACATGTTCCTCTTAGATATCGAAGCACCCATTTCACTATTTCCCAATGTTATCTACCTAGATTTTCCATGTATCTACTGAAAACACCAACTGCATGTGAAATATCTTGTACAGTACGTACCATCACATACATTAAACATCCTACTAGATTTTCATAAGGTACACAACATATATACTCCTTTTCTTCTTTACTACTAGGACATAATTACGAATACAACTTAAAATGGGAAGCCAAAGGGACATTCACAGGTTTCACGACATTCATACCAAAATTCATGGGTATTTTCTCCACATACTTCTGTTGTGATAACTAAAGATTTCCATTTTTTTTTGTCTTTGTGTATTTCGATGCCCAAAATTCAATTTTCTACTCCTAGATCCTTCATATCAAAATTATTAGCCAACTGGGCCTTTAACCTATTGATCTCAACCATGATTTTTCTTTCCACAAGCATATCATCAACATATAACACCAAGATAATGAATATGCCATTGAAATTTTGAAGTAAACACAATGATCATAGTCACTTCTGCTAAATTTTTGGCTCATCACAAAGGAATCAAACTTCTTGTATTATTGTTTGGGATACTGCTTTAGGCCATACAATGAATTCTTGATCTTGCAAACAAATCTTCTCTTGCAATCTTGAATACAATCTTTTGAATATTCCATATATATCTCATCATCCAAATATACATGTAAAAAATATCTTTTAACATCTAGCTTCTCCAACTCAATATTAGATAAAGAAACTAGTGCTAACATAGCACAAGTAGAAACAAGCTTAAAAACTAGTGAAAATATTTCATGGAAATCAAAACCTTCCATTTGAGAATACCGTTTTGCAACAATTCTAGCTTTGTATATTTCATTTCTACCATCAACACCCTTCTTCAATTTGTAGACCCACTTGCACCCAACCACTCTTTTGTCCTTAGGGAGTTCTACCAGGTCCCATGTTTTGTTATTCTCCTTTAATACCCTAGTTTTGAGTCCCTAGATTAATAATGTATTTTGTTTATTCACGAAAGGTTGAATCGCCTATAAAGTTGAAAGATCATAGTGCATAGAAATGTAATACCTTGAATATTAATAATAAAATACACCTCTATATGCAAGAAAAACAATGACAGAGATAGGGGGCTATGATTCCATGAGAGAGGGGGGATAAAGGGGCTAAGAATTTTTATTATTATTTTAATTACATATCTTGGATTTATTTGGTAAATGTGGTTACATGAGTTTCTTGGGGAAGCCATGTGGTGCCTTATTGCATGTAAGTATATAAACCCCAATTTTGGGATGTTTGGGGGTTCTCCATTCATCGTTCCTCATTCACTGTTACTCACTCATAGTTATTCATTCCTCATTCATTCTTACTTTTGGTCTAGGAATGGGAAATGAATTATGGGAATAAAAGATTCTTGTGGGATGTTAGTAATTGTTGATTATTTTGGAAAGGAATAGATGCTCATGTTCATGATATTGATGGAAGTTGTGAAAGAACTATCCACAACTGAGAATCCTTGGAGTTTCTAGCATTGATATTTCCTGACCTATAGCACTAGAGCCTTGGAAAAGAAGTGGAATGACTTGAGGGACTGCATTACAAAGAAAGGGGTTCATTTCTTTGGGTTGTGCAGGTTGAAGGGGAAAAGAGATGGGAAACTAGGATTTATTGTGTGGTTGGGAAATCTATGAGATATTGATAGCTGGTTGTGTGTTAGAGTTTTCCTAGGACCCATCCTTGTGGATTCATAGCCCTAGCTCGGGGGTGACCTATTGTTGAGGTTTGGAACAACAATGAATATTTTGGAACAACAATGACTATGGTTGGGTGTAACGTCTAACATCTGTGCCCGTTGGTAAATGGTTAATTTAAAGATAACTGCTCATTGTATTTTCTGTGAATTCATATTCTTTTGTGTATTTATTATATCTGAAATATTTTTTTATAATGTGTATTCTTGTTATTAATGTTGTGCATAATATGTTTTTCATTTCATGTATGGTTTGGCATGTTCTTGTTGTTAAACATGTTCTTAGGGAATTTAGAGGTACCTAGGTTGATGGGTACGTTATGGATTGGTATTCAAAGTTTATGGGTATGTCACATCTCCAAAGTATCCATTTCTTCTTTCATGGCTATTTTCCATGTGACACTTTCAACATTATCCATTTCTTCATAATAACAAGAAGGTTCCCTGTCATTAGTGATCAATGCAAAAGATGAAACATAATATGCATACCTCTTTGGAGGATTTCTATCCTATGTATATCTCCTCAGGGATGGTTGTGGTGTCTCCACATCTTCTTCTTCTTAAGAAGTTTCTTCTTTCTCCCTTTTTTATGTAGATGGATGAGTCTCCAACTAAATTTCTTGATGTTGTGGTACTTGTTCATATTTCACTTCAATTTCTACAACATTTGATTTTATGAGAGGGTATTCATCAAACACTACATCTCTACTAATGATGATTTTGTGGGAAGTAGGATCCCACAATCTATATCCCTTAACTACATCCTAATAATCAACAAAAAAATACTTCTTTGACTTGGAGTCTAACTTTGAATGTTGATATTTAGGAATAAGGACATAAACATCACAACCAAATATTTTAAAATTTGAGTAACCACAAGGGTGACATGTCCATACCTCTTCAGAAATTTTACAATCTATTGCAACTGATGGTGAATTGTTTACCAAGTAGAAATTAATAGTGTCTTCTGATGCCCACAACTCTTGCTGCAAATTGGCATTGCTGAGCATCCTCCTTTCTCTCTCCATTTTACTGAGGAGTGTATACCATGGTTTTATGCCTTCTAATTCCATCTTCCAAGGATGTGAACTCGCCTCCATTATCTATTCTCAAACACTTGATTGTGTTTCTAGTTCCCTTTTCAACCAAAACTCTAAATTGTTTAAATACATTAAACACATCAACTTTTCTCTTTATAACATAGACCCAGACATTTCTATAGTAATCATTTACAAATGTTACAAAATATGATGATCCTCTAAAATTAAATATAGGGGATTCCCCCCACACATATGAATGAATATAATTAAGAACACCTTTACTTATATGACTTCATGTTTTAAACGTTTTGTCTACACTGCTTCCCAAAAATACATTGTTTGTAGAAAACCAAATTCAAGGATTTCAAATTTGGAAGTAACTCATTATTTATCAATACATTTATCCCTTTCTCACTCATATAACCCATTAATTGATGCCATAAACGAGAAGGTTCATTTTATTCCTTTGATGCCACTGCTTGTTCATTTATTTGAGTGCTTCCTTTCAATTTGTAAAGGTTTCCAATCTTTGTAGCGTTCATAACCACCAACATGCCCTTGGACACTTTCATTGCTCCACCTTGAACTATAAATATATAACCTATAGAATCTAAAACTCCCAAATAAATTAATTTATTTTTAATTTCAGGTACATTTCTAGCTTCTATTAGTGTTCTAACAATATCGTCAAACATTTTAATTTTAATGCTCCCAACCCCAACATTATTACAAGGAAAATTGTTTCGTATGAGAATAGTACCACCATCAACAAATTGATAAGAGGAAAACCAACTCCTATGTGGACACATGTAATGTGAAGCACCATAATCTAGGAACCATTCTTCATGATAATTTAAGACATTGCAAATGTATAAAACATCATCACCATACCTGAACTTGACTCAACTAGATTTGCTTCCTTATGGAAGTCTTCCTTGGATTCTTGTCCCTTCCAATAATCCTTCTTAAGATGCCTTGATTTACCAAAGTGCCTGTTAATATTATGGTATATGAAGGAGGTATTAACCTTCACATGTAATCTTTGACGATACTAGAATATTCCAGAAAGCAAGACAAACCCTAAAGCATTGGATAATAACTATAGGAGACAAGTTAGCTCAAGACAATATTTAATATTGTTATTAGCCTCCAGAAAGAGAATCCAACCCAATCAAGTGAGATAGAGTAATATAAATAGAGGTTGCTAGAGCTCATTTTTTATACTCACTCTCACAACTGCATAAGACTAGTGGTGCACAAATTTGGAGAGGAACTGCAGTTGCAGCTGCTGCAACTGTCATTTCCATTTTGGCTTGGAATTTCTCTTGGTTATGGTTTATACTTTCTCTTGGTTATGGTTTGCAATTTCTTCTTGGTCTTTGGTTATTATTTCTTGGTGTGTTATCCTTGGAGAAAGGTGCGCTACCTTGGTTGGCTATTGGATTGCTTCCGAAATTATTATGACTGTCAAGGTTAAGGTGCCCGGGGGTGGACTTTGTGCTTATGGTTGGGTGAAAATATTTCTATATTGTTTATTGTGAAATGAGCACACCTATTTTTCTAACAAGTTATGGGCCCACACTATCTTCGAACAGTATAACCACTGGAATATAGATTGGGAAGATTTTCTCAGTTACAGTTGCAATTGCAGTCAATTTGTTGCTACAACAACAAAACCATAACCCTCTTGTTAAGTCATCTTAAGTGAAGATCTTAACCTAATTCCTAGATATCCTAGTGCACCCTAGCCTAACGCACCTCTTGGTACTCTCAGCAAGCCAAGGAATCAAGTTTGATTTTTTGGTCAAAGTCAAAGGTTGACCAAGTCAAATAAGTCATGACTTACTCTATGAAGTCAGAAAACAAGTTAGAAGGGGATTCTAACTTCATAGCATGGAAGACAAGGATTGAACTCATCCTTTCCAAGAATAAAGTGTTGGATAGCATGAAAGGCAAGATTATGGAACCACAATTTGAAGCAGGAAAATAGAAGGAACCCCAGAACATTGCAGTTATGGAGAAGTTCAAGTAAAATGACATCAATGATATGAGTATCATAGTGGACTCTATAAAATACCACTTGATAATATAAATCTCTCATCTTGAATCATCTAAGAATATGTACGATGCCCTAACTAACCTCTTCTCAGTCAGAAACACTGGACAAGTGATGAGTCTGAAGAATGAGCTTTGTGACATGAAAATGAATGATGATGATAACATAAAATCATACTTTGTAAGAATATTTTAGTTAAGAGATCAACTACAAGCTATTGAGGAAATCATTTGAGATAAAAGAGCTAGTAAATATAGTACTCAATGGCCTTCCCAAGACATGGGATGCATTTGCTGCAAGCATGAACACAAGAACAAAGTTTCCCACATTTGAAGAGATTTGGACTTGTTGTGCACAAGAAGAATCAAGGATTGGCGCAAAAGAGAAATCCCAAAAGAAATATGATGATCAAGCCTTCACAACAAAGTTCAATAATTTCAGGAATAAGAATAAGTTTGGCTTAAGGAAGAAACCGAATCAAGAAAAGGATATGTCAAACATACAATGCTTTAACTATCGAAAATATGGTCACTACAGGAACCACTATCCTGAGTTAAAGAAAAGGAAGGCATTAGACGAAGCAACATTTTCCCAAGAAAGGGAACCCTCAAAGAAAGCCAAGCATGATAAAACAAACT
Organism: Picea sitchensis; assembly: GCA_010110895.2. NCBI lineage: Eukaryota > Viridiplantae > Streptophyta > Pinopsida > Pinales > Pinaceae > Picea > Picea sitchensis. Next base: position 39,346 of record SNQJ01S0008644.1, on the reverse strand, counting down.
TCTTCTTCTAGTCAAGGTAACAATATTCTTCTATAACATAGTTCTTGTACATACCATGTTTACATAGTTCCTATACATATCATGCATATCTATTTCTTAGAAGAAAATATGGTCAGTGAAACAATACCTATGGAAGAATAACAAGATAAGGATTGCTATTACAATGGCTACAAGAAGATGAAGTACGTTGACAAATTCTTAAGGCATCTATTATATAAGTAACAACTTCCAGATAGGCTGAAATCAGAATCAAACTTGAAGAGACCCAGAAGGAGTCAAATCATAAAGAAGCCAGTAATCAAGAGGAAATTAGAATAAGAATTGTGACACTTTGCAGAAGGAAATAAGGATGCAGACAGAAACATTGACCCTCTTAGATGGAAGGACCTGATTACGAAATTCCAAAAGAAGAGCGTGCATTCATGCATGAAGCCAGGATTAGGAGGGAGATAATCCTAAATGATATGATCCATTGAAGAATCCATGAATATTATGAAGTATATGTCAATGTTCCTCATTGAAAGTAGCATCCATAATAAGCAACACATGTTTAGTTTGACTCTAGAAGAAGTCTTGTAAAAAATAAGTTTGAATTATCTTTGGTTGTCCATATACATCTATGTTCCTATGATGAAAGGAAGAAGTTGGAATCATTAGGAAGGAAGGGAATGGAATCTATAGAAGACTCCATGGACCCCAAAGTTAAAGAGGAACATGAGGAAGAACATGACGATTCCAAGAAAGAAAGAAAATCGAGAAAAACTAGTTATTATACTGAGAATCATAAGACTACCATCTTGGTTTGAACCCACTAGAAGCAATCAAGCAGAAGAAATGTAAGTTGTGATGAAGAACAATGTATGTAAGAAAATATGAAAAATACTTATGAATGGAAGCATTGTGAGATTCATAACTAGAGGTTCTTCTAGAAGGAGGGAGAAGACTATGACAACAACTTATTCCAGTAAACCAGATATACCTCTTGCAGTATCCATGGATTGAAATTTACATGTAAAAGATTGTTCTTCCAAATAAAGAAAAATGAGAAAGAATCTTATACTAGAAAGAGACCCATGTATATAAATGGAAGAAGACCTTATATGGATTCAAGCAACTTGATGCAGAGTATCTCATATACAACAAAAGAGTGGAGAAAAATTCCTATGAAAGAGAAAGTGTATCATAATGGTTACTCTAAAGTCTAGGATGATGGATTTAAAATTCACGAATAACTCCCATGATAATAGATCTTAAGAAGTTGAAGAGACTTTAATCTAGTAGACCCGTCTTTGTATTGACAATTGATTGGCTCGTTAATGTATTTGGATAATACTCAACAAAATATTTGTGTTGTGGGATGTTTAAATTATGACATACAACTACATGAATTTATGGATTCAGATTGGGAAGGGAGTGTAGATGACATAAGAAGTTCTACTTGGATATGTTTCAGTTTGAGATTTTCCACAATTTCATGGGCTAGTAGAAAATAAAATTTTGTTTTACTCAGCACTACAGAAGAAAAGTATATTGCAGCTTGTGATGCTTGTACATAATCAATGTGGCTCTATAAGTTGGTTTCTTGACCATCTCATCAAGTGTTGAATTCAACCATGATATATTGTAATGATCAGAGCCATGTGCAGATTTCAAAGAAACCAATCTTCGATGACAGGATGAGGTACATTGAAATCAAGAATTATATTCTCCATGATAAAGTCCATAAGAGAGAATTGGTTCTCCGGTATATCTCCACATATGAGCAGATAACAGATATTTTGGTAAAGCCTCTATCCAACATGAGAAGTTTGTGTACTTAAGAGACAATCTAGGGCTCGTGGAGACAACTTCATTATTGGAAAAGGAAGTGATTAATACTAGGTTGGGAGGGAGCACTGATATGTTATTGATTTATGGATAGTCATTTTACAGTTCGGAAAATGGTCCAATATTGGTAGTTCCTTTCCAGTTTGAAAAGTGGTTCAAGATTTTTGACAAAAAAACATTTTCTAGTTTGGAAAATGGTCCATATTGGGTAATCATTTTCATAATGAAAATATTTTGATAGATTGATTATGTAACATAGAAAATGATTCTTCTTGTGGAAACTGTGGGGGAATGGTATATGACATTCATTCTTCTTGGTAGTCACTTTGAGTAGTGGTCAAGTAGAATGGTCCTCCTTGTCGGGCAGTCATTCTTTCGAAGTTAACAATTGTAATCATTTTCGAAGAATGGTCAGTTTTGGAGGTCAGTGCAGGACAATCATTTCCATTAGGAAATGATCCAGACATCCATTCCCTAGGGAAGACTCATTCTCTCTAGGTTTCACTATGATTATTACTGGAGGAATGGACCAGTTAGTTGAATGGTCCAAGTTCAGTAATCAGGGACATACATTCCCTAGGGAAGACTCATTCTCTCTAGGTTTCATTATAATTAGTGCCAGAGGAATGGCCCAGTTAGGTGAATGGAATAGGCTTAGAAATCAAGGACAATTATTCTTCTATGCTTGGGAAGAATAGTCCAGATAGCCAATGGTTGATGTTTTACTTTCTGAGGGAATATTCTCTTCTAGGTCTCACAAATGTGAGTGGAAGAATGGCCGAATTGACCCATTTTGTATCATGATATTGTTATGAAGGTTGATATCAGATGATATGATTGTTGTGGAGACTGTATGTCTCTAGATAGTAGTTGTATGTTGCTATGGTGGATGTGTTCCACTGGTTGTGACTATGTGTCATTGGTTAGTAGCCATGCGCTACTAGGTGTGGTTGTGTACCATTGGATAGTAGTTGTGTACTACTATGGATAGATACAGTTGTGTTCTATTGAATGGTATTGTCCTGATTTCCATGGAGACTATATAGTTGGATAAGTGAGGATGGTGCTCATGATTTGATCATGAGATAGACTGTGTGGCTATGATGATGCTATCAGTTGAATGGTCTATTTGTGCTCAATATCATTTCCTTTAATACCTCCCTAGCTAGGAGGGAGTGTTGATATTATGGTATCTACGAGAGGTATTAACCTCCACATGTAACCTTTAACGAGAATATAATACTCTGGAAAGAAAGAGAAACCCTAAAACATTGGATAATAACTCTAGGAGACAAGTCAAATCAAGAGAATATTTAATATTGAGTCATTAGCCTCCAGAAAGAGAAGTCACCCCAGTCAAGTGAGATAGAGTAGTATAAATATAGGGCGCTAGAGTTCATTTTTCATACTCACTATCACAACTACATAAGACCAATGGTGCACAAGTTTGAAGAGGAACTGCAGTTGTAGCTGCTACAATTGGCATTTCAATTTTGGCTTGGACTTTCTCTTGGTCATGGTTTGGAATTTATCTTGGTTATGGTTTGGAATTTTTTCTTGGTCTTTGGTTATTCTTGCTTGGTGCGCTATCCTTGGAGAAAGGTGTTCTACCTTGGTTGGCTATTGGATTGCTTCTACAATTATTCTATCTGTCAAGGTTAAGGTGCTCGGGGGTGGCCTTTGTGCCTATGGTTGGGTGACAGTATTTCTATATTGTCTATGTTGAAATGAACACACCTATTTTTCTAATAGTACCAACAATTTATCTTACTCTTCTTTACATTTGACTTGGATCTAGATATACCTCTCGATTTCTTCCCTCTTTCTTTGGATCAACCTCTAACCACCATTGCTTTTGGTGTGGAGGTTTCTATAGTGGATTTCCTCCTCACTTCCTCAGACAACAAAGCACCCGCAACAGAGCTATATTAAATATTATCAGTTGTACTAAAGCTAATGGAAGTGAAAAAATTATCCCAAGACTCATACAACGAACACAAAAACGTCATTTCCTTATCTTCCTAATTGTTTTTTACATCCATACTAGCTAAATGAAATATGAGAGTGTTAAATACATTTAAATTGTCAGCAATTTTGGTACCTTCTTTCATCTATAGACTTTACAGTTCCCTCTTCAAGTAGATTTAGTTGGTTAGGGATTTCTTCATGTAGAGGATTTCTGTTATGCTCCATATGCATGCTATTGTTCTCTCTCCCATGATATTGAACGTGATGTCATTGACCAAACACAATCGAATGGTGTTGAGAGCCCTTGCATCAAGGTCTTTCCATTCATCATCCGACATACCCACTGACATATTTATTTTTCCATCCAATTCTTTGTGCAATCCTTGTTGCACCAATAAATCCTACACCTCAAGCTTCCACAACTCGAATTTGTTTTATCCATTAAATTTCTCCACCTTGAACCTTTCATTCGTCATTTTCTCCATTCTCCACGGACTCCTCCTCAAATATTTGACTTGGCTCTCACCTCTTTGAGAAACCCTTAACCAGATTATTCCTCAACTCGTTGTGTGTGAACACGACCTTCCTCGACTCTCTTCATGCAAGCATGACCTTCCTAGACTCTCTACACATGGAAATGACCTTCCTCAGTTCTCTACGCATGAACACGACCTTCCTCGGTGTTCTATGTGTGGCCACAACCTTTCTCGGTGCTTTGCATCTGGGCATGACCTTCCTTGGTTCTCTGTGTAGATTTTAACCTTGTACTATATTTTATTGCAAACATATTTTCAATAAAACAACAAAAAATATAGAATGGAAAATACACACATTACATAAAGATATTTTCATTGGAAACCCAAACCGGGAAAACCAACATATTCTATATTCATTCACTCATACATTTTTTACAATAAAATGTATGTATAGGATCCAAGGAAACCAAAAAACCTAATCCACTAAATTGTATTAGTAAACAACCCTAATTCCGTAACCGAAAATATAAACCATCGACGAAAAATCATGTGCTGAAAAACCACCGAAAAAACAAACATGAAAATCGGTAAAAAAAAAAATCCAGGGGCACTGGCCTTCTTCAAACCCCCAATATAGGGGGCTCCGCCCCCTATGACCCCCTAGGAAGGGGGCTCTACACTCCCCCTCTTACACCCCTGCATGCATGAAAATGAATATAACACATATCCAGGTATCAAAGAATAGAACACATATCCAACATTCTCCCACTTGTTGTTTTCTTTACATACATGGGGTTATGAGGTTACATATTCAAAAATCCAAGGCAAAAATTCCCATAGATCCTCTACACCAAGAGAACTTCTCAGTGCTCACATATTTTTTTAATGAATCTGCAACATTCTTCAAAGTGTCCAACTTCATCAACAATCTATCCTTGCAAGTTTTTGTACCAACCCAATACCTGAAAAAAATCTCTATAACAATATTTATTCCTTGCTTGAATGAGTGTCTTCCATGTATTCGGCTTCTGTAGTTGAAAGTGACACTAAAGACTGTATTTTTCTCATCCAACTAATTTCTACTCCAAACAGGTTGAACACATACCCGCTTGTAGATATTATACGATCCAGATCTCTAGCCCAGTCTGCATCCACAAGGTCATGTATGTACAAAACTATATCCAAACCTGGTCTTCCTTCGTATCACAATCTATAACTAGTAGTGCCATGCAAATACCTGAAAAATATCTTTATTGTTGTCCAATGATCCTTCCCTGGTTTTGACATATACCTGCTCAAAAATCCCACTGCATGTGCAATTTTTTTGTCCAGTGCATACTATTGCATACATTAAACTTCCAACCACACTCGCATATGCAACATGAGACATTCCCTCCTCCTCTTCCCATGTCTTGGGATAATGATCTGCAGATAACTTTACCCCTACAAGAATAGGGACCCTGACCGGTTTACATTCTTGCATATTGAACCTCTGCAATATTGTATCGACACATGTTCTATTATTTAACCAGATTTTCCTATTTTTCCGATCTCTTTTAATTTCCATGCCCAAAATGAAATTTGTAGCACCAAGATCCTTCATGTCAAATTTAGAGGACAACTAAGTTTTCACATCCTGGATAATCTCCTTGTTGTTTCCTATCAACAACATGTCATCCACATACATGACCAAATAAATCAAATGATCATCAATTAATTTAAAATACACACAATGATCCTTATTGCTTCTTTTGAAGCCAAGTCCCATCATATAAGTATCAAATTTTTTATACCACATCCTCGGTGATTTTTTTAAACCATGCAGGGACATTTTTATCTTGCATTCCATCTCCTTCTTTCCATTCACAACAAATCCTTCTGGATGCTTCATATATATTTCTTCTTCCAGATCCCCATGTAGGAATTTTTTCTTCACATCCATCTATTCTACTTCAAAATCAAACGCAACATCAACATATAACATAAATCTAATAGAAGTTAACTTGAAAACAGAAGAAAAATTCTCACCAAAATCAATTCCCTCAACCTAGGAATAACCTTTTTCTACTAACTGAGCGTTTTTATTTACCCACTTTTCCTTCTACATTCAACTTCCTTTTAAAGACCCATTTTCTTCCAATGGGATTTATTCCAATCGACAACGCCACTAGATCCCAAGCCTCATTCTTATCCAAGGATGCCATTTCTTCAACCATGGTGTTCCACATCAAAATTACACACTTCAACAGTGTTACATTATCATCGTTGCAAGTATCATAAGTGTTACACTTTTGACGCAAGTGTCATAAGTGTTGCATTCTCTTTCTGTAAGTGTCACATCGTAAATGACACCATGAAAACACTTGATACAACCTCTAAAACATGTTTGAAAAAGAAGCCCCATCATCTAACATTCAGAACAAATGATTTTCTATTGGAATTGCTCATCATGGAAAGTTTTGGAAAGATCAGTTCTCCCATGCTCATATATAGGGAGTGCTAGCACTCTTTATCCATCTCAGGGGGAGAATTTTTGTTTCCCATTCTAAGGGAGACCTGAGTTGGTTGAGGAAATCTTGGAAGAAATCTCATTTTCTTCTAAAGACAATTATGGATGGATCAAGTTGGTTTGGCTCAAATCTAACCCCTAGCTGCATCTAAGAGAGATATCACAACTATTAGATCCATATCCTAAAATAATTCCAAATATACCCAAGGTGGTTGAGCCTCTCAAAGACTATAAATTGAGGCATTCTCATGGTGAACAAAGGAGGAAAAAATCAACAAAGCATTGTTATTTTGACTGTGGATATTTCGAGCAAGGGTTGGACGAGGAGGAATTGGGGAGGTTATTGCAACATCATCTGAATATTGTAAGTTTCCTTTTGAAGTTCTCATTAATATAATGGGCCTATTTCCTCCAAGTATGTGTTTACATGTGCTTGTCTATGCTTTTATTAATCTTCATAGATCGATTGATTTTATCTAATCCATTAGAGTAGGATATAGTCATTTATTTCTTGTTGTCCATTGTAGGTATTGTTCGGAACTCGTGGATTTTAGCAGCTTGGAAAAATGTCGTAAGTGAGATAAATCATACTTCCCCTCCTCCTCTTTTTTTCGATGGATAAAATGAATCTTTAGGAATGGTAGTGTCCAAAGGTAGTTTATGTCTTGGTAGAGGGGTCTGTACTCCATTTGAAAGTTCACCTCTCCGCAAGGGAATATTTCTGTAACAGAAATTGGCGACTCCACTGGGGATATAATTTTAAGTTTTTTCTTTCCTTGGTTCATCAGTTACCTTTTCCTATCCTTATATCCCATTTTCTGATTTAATCCATCCTTACATATTTTTGTCTTTTCTAAGTTCTCTCATAGAGCCTCTTACTGAATTTCCTTGAGTTTTTGAGCTTTTTAAGTTTTTTTCAAACTTTCCTTAGGACTAGCACCCCTTGATGGTTTAAGTCAGAGAGTTGTTTCCTAATCAAGGCTCCTCTAGAGTCTACTAGGGAGCACTACAACACTCTGGTGCTTTGGCTACCAGAGCGTCGATTTTTCTTTCTTTGAAAAAATGTAGACTTTATTTCTTGTTGAGCATAGTCCTTGGATATTTTTCTCTGACTCAGATCTTATTCTGTCGGATCTTGTTCTCTGTTTGACTCAAAATTTCTACCTTTCATTCTTTTACTCCTTATTTATCTTCTGTTGTCTTTCCTTATTTCCAAATCAACCGTTATCTGTCAAAATTTGTTTATTTTTGCTGCTCTTCTCGATTATCTGATTGATTGGAGGTTTTCATAAGGAATGTCATTGATCATAGTATTGTTTTCCTTATCTTTGAACCCTTACTCAATTCAGGAATACTATAAATTTTGACTTTTGGTTTCTTAGTGTTTTTCCTTTGAGTGAATAGTTTGGTAGTTGTTCTTCTTTCGGTATCTTGTTTACTACTAAGAGTGTCTTTGTTGAGTACTTTTGCTTCTTCTTTTTATAAGCACTACACTGAACCTTTTTCATTATTAGAGAAAGCACGAAGCATTAGATGAACATTTTTTTTTTCATTCACAATAAAAAAAATAAAATTGTATGCATTGGTTTTGGATATTAAAAATGGTCCTCTTTATAATTTGGCAATTGTTTGAAGTCTTCTTGAGAACAAAATAGTATAAAAATTTTCATTCTTGAGTGTTTGTTAGTGACAAATGAAAATAAACTCTTCTCCTTCCCATAGCTAGAATTTCATTGAAAATAAAGTTTGCATATCATTCTTTTACCTTTTGGGGGATTTGTGTCTCAAACATCATCATTTTCACTATCATTCACCCTTATGTAATGAACAACCATGAAAATGAATGATAATTAAAATAAAAATAGAAAATTTTATCTTTAGATGTTTACGCCAACAATAGACTAGGACTAGATCTTTGGAATATGTTGTGAGAATAACTCTCCAAATCATTCAAGACAAATTCATAATCTTGTGATAGGGAGAGAAAATCAAACCTTCGTATAGGCATAGCTGGGATACCCCTCTCACACAAGGGTTAAACACGAGGTCGTGTGCAGGAGAGAAACATAGATTATCCCTCCAAGGCTCAACCAATCATAGTAGTTCGATCTTATATGGGGGGTTGTTCTTGAGGATCAACTGTTTTCATTTGGTCTTGGATATTCATGAATTTTGAATCCGTTCGGTGTCCTCTAGAGTTTACTGGCCCATTTTTCCTTAGTTCTCTTGAAGAATATTAGACTTGATATCCTGCCCATACATTCAGACTCGACTGTTGACTGTACCCACCCAAAGGCTGACTACGAGTTGGTATCCTTAGTGGAAATAATATTTAGGGTTCTTACACAAGGTGGCGGTGAAGGGAATTATTTTCTATACCTGGAAGAGACGTTGGTCAAACTCACTCGGACTCCTTGGAGGGTAACCCATGGGTAAAACCATGAGGGAAATTGCACCAAGGTGTAATTCTGTTAAGCAGGCTACCAATGTAACTAGTCCACCCACTCATATCCTAGCCCATTATCAATTTTATCACACGATGTTGAATTTCATCACCAACTAGTGCATTCATTGAGAGAATACATTTTTTTTCTTGTTGGTTTTCTAGATTTTTTAGTGAGTGTTGTTTGTTTACTTTAGTTTTCCTTAAAAATTGGTGTTGTGGCCGATAAAGGTCTTCACAGATCACGTAGGATGCAAGGGTTTCCTACAGAAGGCTATGAAACCTTACCTCCTAACTCACTGGAAGAAACTTACCATGAATAGGTTGAAAACCATTTAGACGATGGGAGTGTTTCTACTTCTTTTCGAGCAAATCCTGAGAGAGATTTAGTTACGGTTCATGAAGGCTCCACCCTTACTGCAAATCCGGATTTAGAAATTCTTCATGATCCACTCCTTGTCTGAGTCGACTCCTCAGGTAATTATAAGATGACCCTAGCATACCATCAAGGGCATATAATCAACTAGATATGGAACCAATACAACCAGCTTTCACCGAAGAATAAACTACCCCTATCCACTCCACTGAAATGGTATATCCAAAACAAACTCATGTTTGTTCCATAAGGAGAACTCCATCAGATTGAGACATTTGTGAAAAAATTAATTTCAACCGACCACTCTTTGACCCTCCACTTGCATCTACCACTACCAATGCATATGCAGGACCATCAGGACAACCTATTGACCATCTCGTCAATCAAAAAATAAATCCCACTACCACTTCCATACAAGTTAAAAGTGAAATAGGAGTCATGTTACCTAATCATTTTCAAAGTACCATGATGGTTACGCCTACCATCCCTCTTCAAACAACAACTTCATATACTCCACAAAACCCTATTGGGACACCTTCACATAAATTGATGCAAAACCCTACCACACAACAAAACCCAACTGCGGGACAAATCCCTACCGGTGAGAAACTGTTCTTCAGCCCACAAAATTTGACTGGGGGCAAACCCCCTTCTATCGGTCAAATCCTATTTTCTACCTAACCGATGGCAGGGGGAAATTTCAATATTTGTTTACTAGTAACCCCCCACAATCCCGGGGACCACCCCAGGGAGGACTGTTTCATCATCCAAATCAAGGAGGACCATCAAACCCCAACTCTCAAGGAGGAATCCTAGATCCCAATCCTTTTGGATTACATTCTGGACAACCCTTCCTAGGGGTCCTAAATCCCACTTGGGTTCCTCAAGGCCAACCATATTTTCCTCTACAAGGGAAAATTCCTTACCCTCCTCAAGGTCAACCTAGTTACCCTCCTCAAGGAACCTGATTATCTACCTCAAACTAGTCAAGCAAACTATCCTCCCTTGGGTTACACTGGTTATCCTCCCTAGGTCCAAATGGGTTTCCCCTCCCCTTTTATGGAAATTCCTCAACAAATAAATCCTACTTTTGTTGGTCAACATCAACAACATATGGGAGGACCTGTTGGCTACAACTATTCACCACAAACATTTTACGGTCCTACTGGTGTACCTATGCCACACCAGTATCATCCTCAATTCAATCGACAATTACCATTCTTAGGCATTCTAGATCTACTAGATTTGTCAAGATTAACCAACAATCCCATATTACACTCCCCTTTTTGGCCAGTCATTCTTGCCAAATTACCTTCTAATATTATGAAATTTGATGAAAAACCTAGTGAATACCCTAATAACCATGTTATGACATTTCATCTGTGGTGTTCATCAAATTCACTAATGGATGATCCTATCTGGTTACGTCTTTTCCAGCATACACTTACAGATTCAGTGGCTAAATGGTACATTGAGTTACAATGAAAAACTTTTCAAGATTTTAATTCACTTTCCATGGATTTTCTCACTTAGTATGACCGTGCTGAGTGAGAACTACACCTACAACATAGTCATATGCATTAGTATCAATATCGAACGATTGTTGTAGATCAAGCAAGGAGAGTATTGGAGCTGAGAATAAGCGATGATTTAGATCATCAAATGCTTGTTTTTATTCCTTCCCCCACACAAACATTTCCCTGCCACCACCCTTGGTCACCTGGATGAGGGTCCATTCAATATGGGAGAATCCCAACACACACTATTAGTAGAAGTTGGCCAGTCCCAAGAAGATATGAATCTCAGTTAGTGTGGTCAGGCTTGGCTAGTCACATATGACTTGGATCTTATTTGGATCAACATGTATCCAATTCTCATCAACAATGTATCCCAAGTATTGGACCCTGTTCATGCCAAAAGATCATTTTTCCAAGTTGGCATATAGATTGTGCTTCCTTAGAGTGCTAAAATATTGTTGAATATGCCACATGTTCTCCTACCAAGTTTTGTTGAAGATGAGTAATGTTGGCATAGGGGAACACCCAGGGTTCAACGCTTCAACAACACACCAACAAAACCTTAACTACCAGCCCTTTTGACAACACCTATGAAGCAGATAAAGTCTCACCCGAGGTAGAGGCAGGGGGTTGTAGGACTCAAGTGTCTGCAACCTAGCTGGAACAGAGATCTCTAATCACAATACTTAATAGATCACTTAGCAATTAAAATTCATTAGTCTTTAACCCTTATTCACATCGCAGGTCAAACCCTGATTACATAACAATGCAGTATTCATCAAGATGTAAGTACATATAATCATTTAACACATCACATTAGAACATATCTAGAATTCATTCACATCATAAAGCACTAAGCATCATTGGATATACCTATCATGCATCTAGATCATTGGATATAGCTATCATGCATTTCTATAACCACCCTCCTGTTTAGGTCTACTGGGATGTTTTTGTTCTATGTTCAACCTTTCCATTTTAGATGTCAGAGTTTTCAGCATCTTATCCATTTCATCCATTTTAGAATCAGATGCCGAATTAGAAGATGAAGGCAACTCTTCCTTTTGCATTTTCTGTCTCTATCACTTCTAGACTTCAATTTCCCTGTTGCTAATATGTTTGATTCTACCTCGATAGCAGCATCTTGCATTAGGCTGAGGGTAGTGGTTCTTCTTTCCCTAATAAACAAGGAAAATTTGGCATCGAATGAATTGGAAAAAGTGATTTTAGCTGATGTCTCAGAAGGTTTTATCTCCTCTAGAATTTTACCATACATCTGGTTGAACCTTTTGGTAAAATCAGGTATTGATTCACCTTGTTTCCTCCTTAAATCACTGAATTCAATGATGTAGTATAAAAGGTCTTTCTTGTCTACCCAGTGTTTAAGAAAGGCATCATCTAAGGCTACGATATCAGCTATTGAATTAGGAGGAAAACTCTTGAACCACTTTCTTGCTTCCCCATTTAGAATTTGTACTAATAGTCTCATCCATACATCAACATTCTCTACATTGAAATTATCTGCAAAACTATAAAATGAACTCAAATACTCTTCAACAGTAACTGATCCATCTCCATTGAATTTGGGAAATTATCTCATATAATCATTTGGTGGAAAAGCATACATGACTTGTGGAAGAACCAAAGGAGCATACCTTGCTGCAACTATTTCGTCCATCCTGTCTGCATCCATATTAGCTATTTTTGGAGCTCTGGGAGTGAGTAAGATTGGTGATGATGAAGGAAAAGGTGTCCCTTATGTATTACAACTTATATGTATTGTCACTGAGTCTTGATCTTTAGAAGATAAGGATTTCTCTTTTGGACTATGATCAACTAATGGGGTGAGAAACAGAGGATTCTCAAAAGAAAAATAATGTGATCTAAAATCCTCAGATGAGACAAATCCAGCAAATGACGAAGGTGTCTCTGGTTCGCTCTTAATATTTGTGTTGTGATCTCTCAAAGTTTCAGTCACATGCAAGATGTATGGATACTCTTGTTTAATGAGTTCAATAAGTAACTTCCACTGTTCTAGATTTAATTCTGAAATAGTTGAAGGGAATGAAACTATATCAGACTCAATAACAGGTTTAATTTCACTTTCAGGATTCACATCTTCATCTAATTGGGTTTTGATGATTTCAGAGGATTGTCCTTGAGAAATTTTTGAAGATAATTTTCCCTTTAAGAGTGAATACTGATCGGAAAGAACTTTAGTTTTTCTTAGTAACCTTTTAGGATCTAGAATTGTTGCAACAGGCTCAAGATCTGGATTTTTCCTGGTTACTGGTCTCTTATTAAATGATGGAGAATTTAGAAGAGTTTTAGGTCCTTTACCTTCTGTTTTAGGAGCCAAAATTACCACAGAGGAGTCACCAGCTGAATAATCAGTCTTAAATAATGTCCAAAATCTTTTTCACCACCAAGATCTAAATGTAAACTTGTCGTTTCCCCAGGGAAGATCTCTTCGTTTCTTCATCCCCGACAATGGTGCCAAAAATTTTAGTCCCTAAAGTTGCACTTGAATGTGAGAGGGCAAGCTAGGGAATCATTAATTTATTGCAAATTGTTTATAAGGTTTTATGATTTGGTTTTTTGAGTAAGGTGGTTGAAAACTGGCTCAAGGTTACAACATAACATGAAAATCAAGATCAGAACATAATGTCCCATTGACTGAATAAAAGGTGGACACATAGATGGATTAAACCATTTAAGAAAAAGGAATATGAAGCCTTCAATTTTTCAACTTCACATAAATTCTTGTCTCATAATGTCATAAAGAAACAACACTATCAGCTTGATATCAAAACTTGAAAAATAATTTCCACAGTAAAATTTCCACTGTATAAATTAACAGTCAAGAATAAAAAAGCATTGCAATCTGAATAATGAATTCAAGCATGAAGAAAGAAATAACATAGTAGAAAAGAGGGTCTAACCATCCATATGCCTTTGCTATTAAGTGTCAAATTGAATATAAATGCGTTTACAAGGAGTTTCACAAAAAGGTCCCTTGGATCTCCAATTTTTCGACCTGCACATAGTCTTTCCTCTGTCTATTTAAACTATCCATAAAACCTCCAGATCCTATCATCTAGTATAGCTTTAATGACTAGATTCGAATAGTATCTATCTACTAAGGTAGTTCACTCAAAAAGATCTTCTACAATCCCAAAATAGATCATAGCTCAACAACTTGATATTGTATGATCTTGCCAGCATTACATTTGTTTCTACAAAGCAGGAAATAGTTTGATTTAGTCAAACAGTTCGAGTTCTTAGCATATCACTCACCAAAAATGAGTAAGCATTGCCATATTTCTTGGAAAACATTAAAATCATGAATGTGGCATCCTCCATGTAACCTTTAGGATATAATCACAACAGTAGCTTTAACATTTTTCTGTTTGAGCTTGGTGGTAAGCACGACATTGTGCCAATAGAGTCTAAAATTTATTTCCCTGAGTTCTTTCAGCAATGCCCTTTGTTCTTTCTTCTTCTTTTTAAAATCTTGAATCCTTTCTTACTAACGAGCATTCCATTGTTCTATTTGTGCCTTTTATTTCTTTAACTGTCTCACTGTTTTCTGAAATTCCTTGATCCTCTCTTTATCTGTTTTCATTTTAACCCTGAATCCTGAGCATTCCTCAAAAGGTGTAGGCTCATTCAGGTTTAAGGAAACTTTGGGTTCCTTTGATTTAACTTGGTACTTAGAGACTAATCCCGAGCTATGTTCTTCATCAGAACTTGTTGAATCTATGGCTTTAGGCAGATATGATATGTGATCTGAGTCTACAAGGTAATCTTATTTATTCTCAGGGGTTTCACTGATACCTTTAGCCATCTCTTTATCTTTTTCTAATCTGGTTGAAGCTCTCATTACAGGTCCTGTAGATGATGAAAACATTTTTTTACCTTTGTTTACTGGTTTCTTAAGCAATGAAGTTCTTTTTTCCCTTTTCTTGGTACCTGCTTCAACATTTTCAGAGTCGTCTTCTATAACTATGAGGTTTTCTTCTTTGATTGATGGATTAAACATGGCATTTGACTTCAATCTGTACTTGTTAGTAACTCTAGTAGAATTTCTTCTAGGTTTTTGAGATACAGACACACCTTTAACCTTTTTCCTTTTAACTGCAACACCCCTTTTACTAGTTGATGATGATTCATGCTTGATTGTAGTTTGAGTATTAAAATATTTATCTGAATCATTTTCCCCTTTAACATCTTCTTCAGAAAACGTTTCGATTTCTAGATCCAACTTAGGTATTTTACTTCTTCTATTCCTCCTCACCCTGATGTTGGGCATATCTTCTTTAACAGGGGTTTCATTAATTGAAATATTTTTGCTCTGTGTGACAATCTTTCTCCCTTTGCCTTTCTTCTGTTTGTTGGACTATGTGTTATGGTTTAAAGATTGTGTGAGCCAGCTCTAGGGCTTCTGTAATTCTCTTAAAGAAGACATAACTAAAGTCTTAATTAGGACTTGATGAAACAGACTGCTCTTAGCATTGGTGGAAAGTGACTGAACTCTCTTTGACATCTTTGTCAGGCTTTTGAGTAGAAAATAAGGTAGATTTAAGGGGTAAATGCCATTTAAATGCATTAATATCCTAATGTGGTAGATATAGACTAGTGAAAATCTACCTTTGCAGGTGATATACCTGTGGATCATGATCAGAACAGTGTGCCATTCAGGTCAAATCTAGCTGTGAGGTACTCCCCTTTTCCAATTCAGATTTTGCTTATCTGGAAGCAGGAATTGGTTTACAAACTCTGTAACCACATGCTCTTTCTTTCACCATCTTTCTCCTCCAACTACCAACTTTCAAGCTTTTGCAATTTTCTATTCTGTTACTAGCATCATCATCTTACCAATCTCCACCTCGTGACCATCAAAGTTCAGGCGAACTCCATGGAGATCTGCTCATCATA
This sequence comes from Picea sitchensis, assembly GCA_010110895.2. Lineage (NCBI taxonomy): Eukaryota > Viridiplantae > Streptophyta > Pinopsida > Pinales > Pinaceae > Picea > Picea sitchensis. Next base: position 23,292 of record SNQJ01S0008644.1, on the reverse strand, counting down.
ACCTTGAAAAGTGGTGATAAATTCAAACCACCCAACATCTCTGAACCTTTGAGCCATTTGAGGATACGCTTCAATAAGTTCAGCACCCTCGGGTTCTATTTTGACTACCTACCCTCTCCTCTTTGGTGCCATCAAAACACAATTCTATAACTAGCACCCTCAGGTTCTGAATTTGCCACCTGCAATCTGTTAGTGTATAACGTTCCTCTAAGAAAATACCTATGCCTAAATTCAGCAAAATCAGACAGGTATAATATAATGATCATTGAGAATTGGGTGATTTTAAAATGAGACCTCCGTGGGTACAAAGAAATCGGATTATGAAATGGTTTGAATCAATAAATGATTCCAAGCTATTGTGGACACATGGGAACTCTCAGACCACGATTCGTGTCATCATAACGAAATTTGGATGACAGGCACGTATCAAGTCATGATTATTTTGGCGCTATGGGAATAGCCTTATTCCTGTAGCACTATTAAAGACTTAGCAAAATTTGAATTTATGAAGTTCAAACAAGCATATAAGGTCACACCTCGTTTAAAACCATGTCTTTCAATTTCAAACTTAAATAAATTATTCAAAAACTGAAATGCAAACCATAAGACACTAAAAACAAAGATCGAAATCAAATGGAAACAAAAAATGAAGTGTAGGTAAGAAGGGTTTAGAATAAGGGTTTCTCACTAAACCAAGACAAAATTAGAGACTAACAATAGGGAAGAGGTTTTATGTGATGTAATACCCATGGATGTTTGTCATGTTCTGTTGGGAAGACCCTGGAAATATGATAGAAATGTCATACATGATGGGAGAAAAAATACTTACACCCTTGGGAAGAATGGTTGTGCACATATGTTGTTTCCAATAGAAGATAAGGAAGTGAAGGAAGAAGATAGTTCAAGTACACTTATCACGAGTGGGAAGGAAACTTTGAAGGAAGAATAAGATCCCCAGTATTGTAGTGTGATGATAGGAGATATCAATATATCTCTTGGAATGAGTTTCACAGGTTCCCATACTTACGAGGAATTGGTGCAGAAGGCATCCAAGGAAGAGGCCAAAGAGACAGAGGTTTTTGAAAGTAACAGTTTGTGTGTCGTAGAAGGTGCAATATAAATATGGTTATTGGAGACTGTCAAAGAGAAGGAGAGTGGAAAAAATCCAATTTCTATTCAAAAAAAAGAAAAGAAAAAAGAAACCTGCATAGTTGTGAGCCAGAGAGATGTCCTAGAGGAGCATTCAGATTTAGCACTCATTCAGTGGGAAAAGGAACTAGAGATTCTATAAGAATGGTTAAACCATCGAAAGGTAGAAGAATATTACCAGAGGAATGCATTCATGAAGGATAGAAAAAGGGAACTTCATTAAAGAACATGTCCTAAATAAATAAAGGAGAAGGATGAGAAACCGATGGGTAGCAGCAGTAGAAACCTACAACAAAGTGATTATCGGGAGAATTGTAGAGAAAGAACCTATCTAAGGATGAGATGGACAAGGAAACTATGGATTTGAGATGGTTTATGGAAATATTAGCAAAAGAGATGAGATAAGACTGCAATGGTAATATAGGTGGAACCCTGCGATGTATGATTTGGAGACCAGGAGAAGAAACTAGAACAACAAGAGAACAAAGACAAGAAGAAGAAGAAGAAGAAAGAAAAGCAAGGAGACAACTCAAATTTAAGGTTTGGGACCCATGAGGAATTCAACTGTAGAAACAACAGGGCCATGAGTAGGAGCTCATGATTTCCTCAGTCGAGGAGTATGATACAGGAGCATCGTCTTAAAGAATTGAAGAGGCTGAGTGGATGACAACTTAGCACCCAACGCACACATTTCAAAGCAGTTTTGATCCCAAGGAGAGTGCATCTTTTTTTTTTTCAAATAATTGTAAATTAAATCATTTTAATGTTTTGAGGCAAGATCCATCCCATAAGGCCATCGAAGATTGAAACAGTCTTAATTATATGTAGGGTTGTACATATTTCGAGCATCATCTCACTGAATGTAAATAGGATTTATTGTCATAGGGTTAAGTAGGAGAATGTCTTAACTGTGACATGATAGAATTAAGGTAGGTTGGAGGGAAGGCTAGAGAAGCCTCTCCATGTATAAATATATATATTTTATTCCCAAATATTGTTTTTGATCATTATCTTAGAGAGCTGCTAAAGATCAATGTAGAAAATTGTTGAAGAGAACAATGGAGGACTGTATGGATCCATGTATATGTTTTCTTAATGAATATAATGGAGGAGGTTTTCTTCCAAATGTGTGGTGTTGTATTCTTGTGAGTTCATTGAGTACATGTGATTTTTATTTATTTTTTATGTGTTTTATGAATTTTATATGCATGAGTATGTTTTTCACAGTTAGATGTGTGAACTGTTAATGTTGCTATAAGTTTCAATTACTTCTCTTCTGAGAGTTCTAGTGTAAGGAGTGCATAGTTCCCACAAGGAGTGCAAAGAAAGAGTCAAGAATGACTCAGTAGATTAGAATAGGTAGCATGAAAATTTTCAAAGGAAGTGCAAGGAGTGCATAGTCGCTTGGTGGAGAGAAAAGTTTGAAGAAGTCTCGTGCAAGGTGTGCACCGGGCCATCCCTGAGCTAAGTGTTGAGAATATGAGTCGATGAAGCGTAAGGAGTGCACGAAGGGACCTCATAGACCTTTAGAGTCTCAAGGAGAACAATTTTTATATTTTTTTAGTGATATAGGTGGATATCGGTGGCCACCCACCTTTTCCAACTTGCTCAAAATAGTTTTCTAGCAATTTTAGTAATTTACTATTTTTAGTAGTTTTTAACTTCCCGAGCCATTTTGAGGGCCTAAATGAAGGGTTTTTGGGATAGATATTCTCAATTATAGTTGAAGGCTTTGATTTATCCCCCTAAATGAATCTCCTCGACGATAAATTTCCAACGAGCTATCGTGAGCCCCAAACGGAGATCGTAAGCCAAAGTTATGCCCCCGAGAAGTTGATACACCAAACTACCCAAAATGGGGTCCACAAAAATGTTGGCTTTTCATCTTCCAGGGTTAGGATTTTGGATTTTATTTATGATAAAAGGCCTTTGGAGCCTCATTGTAAAATTATCTTCTTGCGAATGCAAGTAGCGGACACATCTCTTCTAAGAAATAAGATGCCACTATTATAGCGAGTCTTTCACTCTGTATTTTTATAGTCTTTGTAAATTTTCGTTCATTAATATAAAATTGTGTATTACTATATCTTTGTGTTTATGGTTGCATATCTAATACATTTATGTTATATTATTGGATATCCAAGATATCTCTGTATATTTATTTATTATATCTCTGTTCTCATTTCGTGCCAAAAATAATCAGGATCAGTGGTATCAGAGTAGGCTGCTCTTGATCATTTGTTTCTTAGTGCATGTCCCTGATGAGGTCTGAGTATAGAAAGTTGGGTCTCGATATTGTCTCTCTTGAATAAAATTGCTCTCGCACGCCTAAGAAACCCTCAATGGAGGAAGAAAATAAAAATGATGGAGCATACGATTCTATCAATCTGTTGCTTGAGAAAGCTCTCACACGACAGAGGGACGAAATGATGGAGAATTTTTCCCACGTCCTTCAACGCTTGCTGATAGAAATAGGTGAATTTTCATCCAAAAACCACTTTGGAAGCACCTCTCCTTTCAAGTTACATGTTAAGTTTTATATTCCCGTATTTGAAGGTCAGATAGATGCAGATACCCTAGACAAATGGTTAAATCTGTTAGAAGGTTATTTCTTTGTTCACCATTTTTCTGATAGGGAAAAGATCACCTTCGCACCCCTTAAATATTTCCCCCATGTCAAACATTGGTGGGAAACTTACTAGGATAAAATTTCCACAGAATATTCTGGAATATATGGGGTTGATCCCACTTGGGAGTTTTTTGTGGATGCGGTAAAGTAACAGTATTACCATTTTGGAAACTATGAGGACCAATATATGAGATGGACCACACTGCAGAAAGAGAGGGGCCAAGAAGTTCCGGAGTTCACCAATACCTTCCATACCTTGCGCACTAAGATAGGTATCAAAGATTCTGAACGAAATTTGGTTATGAAATACCATGGGGATCTACACAGATACATCCAAACTGAAATGGATTTTCCGGACATCTCATCACTAAGTGCTGCTTAACAATATGATGTTAAAATTGAGCATAAATTTAAACACCAGGTAAAATGAGAGTTTGGGTATGCAAATATACAACAACTAAAGTATGATAAATATGGCCCTAAAAGACAGTGTCCCTAAAACTAGTCCAAGCCACAGGAAAAGAAGGGTCACGGGAAGAAAAAGAAGGAAACTGGAAAATGGTACGATTTCCACAAAATCCCCTGGCACAAAACTGAGGAATGTCACTCAAAATAGTCATTGGTGGTTGAGATCAACAACAAGGAGCCAAAACGTGATTCAATATATGATTATGAAAATACTAGTAAAAGACAGATCATCGATGCAGACCCCACCGCTATTGTCGCAACTGCAACAATTCAACCAGAAGAAACAACAGATCCTGAAGAGGGGGAGAAACTTTTTCATTCACAGATGTGGGTGAAGGGGTGTTGGCATAGGGGAATACCTAGGGTTCAATGCTACAACAACACACCAACAAAACCCTAACTACCAACCCTTTCGGCAACACCTTCAAAGCATATGAAGTCTCACCCGAGGTAGAGGCATGCGTGGTTGCGGGACTCCAGTGTCTACAACCTTAGCTGGGACACAGATCTGTGATTGTAACACCTTAACAAATCACTTAGGATTTATATTTCATTAATATTCAACCTTATTTTACAGCACAACTAAACCCAACAACATATCAACGCAATATTCACACAGATCCAATATAATCAAGCACTAAGCATACCAACAAAGATAAGATATAACATTTATTCACATTATTAAACACTAAGATACCATATTAGATCCTTCTAAGCATACATCAGTGCACTAAGAATTTAATCACATAGAAAATAGAACAACCATAAAGCACATAGAAACCACAACGTGAGATATACGTGGTTCACCCCCACCCTGGGTCTACATCCACCAACTCTTCTTCTTTATTTATTTCTGTCAATATTCTACATGCACAAAGCCATGATATGTTACTCCACAGAGGACAAGAGATATGTGCACCTTTCTATATCCTCCTTCCATGAAGTACAATACAAAGCCTTCCACAATCTCTTACAATCACTTGCACTTAGCTCTGCAATTCTCACACAGTACACACAAAACATCTACAATTACCACACGCAGTTAGAAATTAACACTTAACACTTAGCATTTTCTCTAGCCTCTTCTTACATCACCTAGATATCTATTTATACATTACAAAATGGGCCTAAACATGGGTAAACCAATGGGATGACATCCCATACCCATTACATAAGCCCCAAACCCAAAAATCCCTAAAAAGGGGCTGAGATCTCGTGATCTCTGCTTCGAATTGCGCTTTGTCTTTGATAGCCTGTCGAAGTCCCAAAAGTAGGTCAAACATGACCAAGGATCCTCAAAAATTGTTCAAGGGCCAACAGACCCCCAACACTCACCTGTGACTTGTCTCGAGTGACTCTAGTATTGGTAGTTGTGCTTCAAAATCCTCGAGCTTGGCTCGTGCTGCTTCGACATGTTGTTGCGCAAGGGCCTCCTACTCGGTGAACTCTTGGATGAATGCTTTGTTGACAGGTCCCTCTAAACATTGTTCGAATGTAGTGGCTACTTGTTACAACTCTGTGCCTCAGCCTTCAATATCCTCAAACAGTTGGCAAGATTTGTCATGGACTGGTTGGAGCCTTTGAGTCACTTCCATGACTTTTCTCTAGATGGTGTGGACATGTTGTTGAGAAATGCACTGTTCTTGGGATCACTTCATCCTTTCAACTGCTGATAGGAGCTTCAACTAGGCCTGTACTATTGTTTCTTGCTGCTTTGCCTCTTGGAGATATGACTCTAGTACCTTAACCTCAGTATCTTCAATGAGTCACTCATAATTCCAGAGAGAATTCTTTGATCCTCTCTACTGCTCTCCGAGCAGTGGCTTCTCTTTGATATCGCACATCCTGCGGGGTACTTGGCACTGTTCATAGCTCGAGGTCTAGGATTCTATGTTGAATCTGTTGGACAGCTTCCATGACCTACTCTACTTGATGTTCCACTGGGTATTCCTCCTTTTTCTCTAAGCCTATCACAGAGAGAAGTGCTCTGCTGACTACTTCTTTTACTCCCACCTGATCTACAAGCAACTGCTAGTTCTCTTGTTGGATTTGTGCTTTCCCTTCTTCAAACTTATCTTGGAAGGAAACCTTCTCTTTCTGTGCAACTCAATGTTTCTCTATGACTACTTTTTGTACTTTCTTTAGGGCCTCTATGGCTTGTTCAGTTTCTTCCTATGCACGATGAAGGTGAGCTTCGGTCACATCAGCTAGTCTACAGAGTTGGGCAGGCTCATCTCCCAACTCAGGTGCTTCTTATGGTGGGGGCACAGTGGATACTACACGACTGGATTGAAGGGCCTCCTATACCCCTCTGAGTTCAACCTCGATTCTATCATACATCTCCTCCTGCTTGGCTTCATGTTTCTACAACATGTCCTACGAGGCATCTGCTACAACTACGATGATAATGTCGAAGTCATCCACAGTGATAACAGTCTGCATCTTAGTCAAGGTAGCTCTAGATTTCTTTCGGGAAATGGGTTTTGTGGGAGAAACCTTCCTTTTCTTCAAGGGATTGGCCTCATCAGCAGGGTCCCTAGGCAGTGTTACTTCACCTTGCTTCTACTGGTCCTCTTTGCTATTTGTCTCTTCTACTTTGTCACCACCCCCTCGTCTAGGTGATACTGAAGCAGTTCCTTCTGATGTGCTACTCAAGTTTTGGACCTCTTTATCCTTATTCCTTCTATTGGGTCTAGGACAATCCTTTGCTTCATGAGTGGTCTTAGGGTTCCCAATTAGTTTAGGGTCTAAAATTTCTATGGGGTCTGCGAGGATGAGGAGTTTTGTTGACCATTCCTTGGTAATCTCTTCAAGGTCCTCCTCTATGATCTTGTATAATGATTGAATCTCTTCTTTGTGCTCACTTGTGTGTGTGGTGATATAACTGAATTGCCAATCTATGCGAAACTTCATGAGGGATCAGAATTGATGCAGGGTGTTCGGCGTCATGTGAGGGGTAGCTTTGATATCCCTCTTCAGTTGGAGATAATAGGTATGAAAGACTGCTTTCGACTGCCACATTTTTCCCATATCGCTCGAGTACCAAAGCATGGTGAACTTCGAAACGAGCGGATCGAACGACTCAATGTTCAATAAGTTCACACCTTCCATCATTTTACAAGTGGTAAATGCGATGAGGATCAGGAGCCAACTAAAGTGGAACTCGTAGCCCTGATTCTGAGCTTCACAATAGTCTAATTCTAGTTGGTTGACCAAGTACTTCACCCAGTTCATATGGATTCCTTCTACACATTTCCCAGCTAGGTCAACAACGAATCCTGTGACTTGTCTAGGTCGGTTCTTCCTCACTAGCTTCCTTGAAATCAGCTGGCAGGACAGGCGCACTGCACCATTCTGGATGGAAGCTACCTTGTAGCCTCGTGTTCCCTTTTCTACATCATCATAAGTGTCCTTAATTATCTGTGTGGGTCAGGTCCTTGCATGCTCAATCCGGTGATCCTATGGATCAGTGTTGAATCGACTATGATGCATCTATCTATCCATAGGTAGCCGCCATGGTAACATGAGAGTAGGATCTTAACACACACGTTAACCTCCTAGTTCCTTCCAAAGTGGGGGATCATCATCACATTCAAGAGGGTGTACTGTGCGAGGTTCATAGTCCATGGGTGGGGGATTATTTTTGAATTCTTCCCCTTCGTCCTGGTCAGATACTTGTTGTTGGTCACTATAATTGCTTATTTAACTAAACAATCAAGTGCTACATAAATTGTCAACCCAGGGAAGTCTGTTATTTCAAAGGTAATCACGCACTATATATGCTCAATCTCAAAAGCAACCTAGAGTTGTAGTAAAAATGTATTAATCACACTTTGCCTTGAACAAACTGAAGTTCTAACTTGAATTACAGGAAAGAAACCTACCTATTGTAGAGTTCAAAGTTTAAAGGAATGATTAATTAAAGAATCTTGGATTACATTAAAATAACAACAAGATGCTGCAACAGGAAAGACCAACTATCTTGTAATAGAGAACAGGACCCTATTCCCAAAGAAAGAATCTTCAACACATGTTTCCGATCATCACACTTCATGAATTCATTACTTAACTGAAATGATTGACACACACTGAAGGCTAACTATTTCTAATAGAGAACATGACCCTATTCCCTAAGCATGAATCTTCAACACCTGTTTCTGTTTAGCACACTTTCATGAACTCATTACAATAATTGATATACACTGAAGGCTAACTATCTCTAACAGAGAACAGGACCCTATTCCCAGAGCAGGAACCTTCAACACATGTCTCTGATTATCAAGATTTCATAAATTCACCAAGAAGGATTGCTAACTAGAATGATTAACAATCACCCAAGCATGAATCATATGAAAACAATGCAACAACAAGACAGAGTTCAGTAAAGTAGTGTTTCAGCAAAACAGAGTTCAGTAAAGTAGTGTTTCATCAAAACATAATTTAATCAAGGCATGAACATAAATAACACTAACACACTACAAATCTAATGGGTGAATCTTGTGAAGAAGGTGGGCCCTACCTTCTCATAAGATTCCCCTGAAACGAAAGGAACTAGAGAGAAATGCTTAGAACAATCTTTTATTCATCTGTCAACTATGTTACATTACAATCTGAAGTAAAACACGTCTCTCTGTGTAAATCCTTTCTTAGTTCAGGAGAATATCCTCTCTAATGATGATTTCCTCTTATTTAAAGAGGAGAATCCCTTCGATACAATTTG
>SNQJ01S0008644.1:2454-14276 GCA_010110895.2 Picea sitchensis | reverse complement strand
AGTCCTATTCTTAGTCAGATCGACTTTCTAAACTGGAATAGGATATCCTAGTCTCCCGCAACAGAATGCTATTACAAGTGCTGAGTGAGGTGTTGTTGTTGCGGCTGGAGTAACAACTTCTTTATTTGTCTTCTTGTTACTGTTGTTGTATGTTGTTTCAGCATCACAAATCGCGGGCTATTTCAGCCATGGGATTTGTTTCCTGACTGTTTCAGCAACTTGGTCTCAGGCAGCAGTGATGGTTAATGCTAGCTCAAGGTGCGGCTATTGTGGTCAATCTGTGTGAGTTGTTGTTTCAGCATCATTGACCACGTACTGTGTGATAGCTTCTTCTATATGAGTTGTTGTTTCAGCATCGTTGACCATGGACTGTGTAACAGCTTCTTCTGTGTGAGTTGTTGTTTCAGCATCGTTGACCACGGATTGTGTAACAGCTTCTTCTGTATGAGTTGTTGTTTCATCATTGTAGACCATGAAGAGTGTAACAACTTCTTCTGTGTGAGTTGTTGTTTCAGCATCGTAGTCCATAGACTGTTTCAGCCACAGGGTGTCACCAACAGGCCTCAATGCTAATCTGCAGTTCGAACTGTTTCATCACTTATACCTTTCTGATCAATGGTTAAGTATGAGAGTAATGTAAAATTATATGCAAAATGAATTAAACATATAGGAAAGAGAAGAGAGTTATATAACTTTGGAAAGATAGGGTAAGGTGATAATGTGAGTTTAAATGTGAGTGAAACAAGGTGTAAAGGTAGCAAAATGTGTGGGCAAAAAGGTACACTGTATGGTCCTAACACTTGTAAGGAGAAAGCATGCTATGATTCTTGTGGTCACCTAGGTTAAAGTCGTTGAACTTCAACGTCGTGATATTATCTTGCTACGCTCTGATTATATGCATCCCCTTTGGGAGGTAAGCAGTAACCATGGTGTAATCAAATTCCCTCGGGACACTATCACGACTCACCGCTTCGGCCAGAGGTGGGATGTAGTCAGGTAAGATGGTTGGGATTAACTTCGCATTTGCTAGATCATATTTTTGCTTGGTTCTCTTCTCTGCTTCCGATCGAGATGGTCTGGATCTGTAGGCAATCGATGGATAGGCTTGCACTCCTTGCGTCGATGAATCTTGAATTCCTATAGACATCACTCTCTCGACCATCATATCAATTAAAACTTCCTCGACTAACTTCTGCATAGCGTTGAGCTCGTCCGACATGTACACTCTCGATCGAAAAAATCAGGTGGATGGATGAGTGCTTAAAGAAATAGAATCAGTGTCAATCTTACTAATCACAATGCAGTAGAAATGGGTTCTCTTGTTAGTTATGATACAATTTGCAAAAGTGTTCTCGGTGAAATAGTCAATGGACTAAGTAGAAACGATGTAACATATCCTTCCAATGGATAAGAAGCTTTTCATCAATGCATTTATGTCTGTTGCAGTGCAGCCCCATTGGTCCGATGGAGAGATTTTCTAGTCATAACTGCGATTCTAACCATTCTAGAATGTTGATCCAATGGTTATAATGATTCCAATGGTCATATCACTTCTCCATGGCGAAGTTCCATGGGGTTCTATTCTGACATCCCGACGAAGTTCCAATTTTGCAAATCTTCCTTCCGCGAAGTTCCCTCTGGGCCCTTCTGTAACATTTCTACCTTTTCTCTCTTCTTGCTGAGTTTTCTAGCCTTCTTCCCGGTGATCTCTATCTTGGTATTCCTCTTTTGATTCTGATTCTTGTCTTCTTTTGGCATAGCAACTTCATGTTGTTGATATTCTTTCGTAGGATCAAAGAGTAATATTGCTTCTCTATCTGTGGTAAGTGATCTAATCGTCTATGAATCTTCTTGTGTTCTTTCATCTTTGTGATCCAAGTTTATGGTTCTAAGTATCTTTGATCTGTTCTCCTTTTCTGCAATCAAGTGTGCTATCCTCCTAGTCATGAAATCTTTTAATTCTTTCTTTTTCTGTTCTAGGGCCTCCTCTTCTTTTCTTTTGGTTTGATCTTTCTTAATCCAGGTTTTTCCTAATAACATAGTAAATTGAGTGTTGTTCTCAATGAATCTAACAACCTCAAAATATTCCTCTGTTGAAGCTCCATGAGCACTCATAGATACCTGAGTGATTATTCCACATAGGGTTATCAACTTCCCCCTGAATAATCCTATTCCTCCCAATGAAGGAGTCATATCAGGATTTCCTAAATCTTCCCAAGTTCTTTCTGTCATGATATTTACCTATGTTTCCTCATCCAAAACAAAGTCTATGTCGAAGTCTCCTATTCTTTCTTCTATGCATTCTTTTTCTTTTAAGAACTCTGATAAGTTGATATCTCTGTGATCATTTAGGGTTTCTTTCATTTGCAGTAGTATAGTCTCTAATTTTGTCTAGGGTTCTGCCATGGTCTCAATTTCGTGATCTTCCTCAAGGTTTTCTTGTCTCATATTCATTCTGTCAATCTTACCAATCATTCTAAGGCAATCTAAAACTTCATGGTCCATACCTTTACAACAAAGACAACTAGGTATTATTCTAGGGCATTCCTTAGCAAGATGTCTTGGTTTTTTGCAACTGTAACAAAGCGTTAATCCTCTTTTTTTCTTAAATGATTCCCAACCTTTCCTGTACTACGCACTAGGATCATAGTAGCTATCCTGCAAAAAATTCTTTCTAGGATATTGCATCCATTTGTTAGTCCAAACATTCTTTCTATGCATATGAATAACATATCTTTCATTATTTCTATCGTATATACTCATATCAAACCTTCTTTCTTCTAGTTGTGACCTAGTTTTCAGACTAGGATAAAATTTATCAAACATACCTAGATCCATACTCTTGAAACAAAAATTTCCACTAATCTTGCTTTCAGTAGAGCACAAAGCTTCTAGATCTAAAACTTTTCACTATTCTTACCTTTATCAGAGCACAAAGCATTAAGATCTTATCTCTTCTCTTCCGATCTAACTTCTCTTCTTAGAATTGATCTTTACAAGTCAAGTAGAATACTGCACACTAAGGAAACAGATCTACGCACAGATATTTATTTCTTTCCTTTAGTTCCCAACAATCACAGTTTCAGGTCTCGACAACGGAACCATTTGTTGGAACAGGGGCAGACTCAAGGTTCAATGCTACAACAATGCACCAACAAAATGCTAACTACCGACCCTTTAGGCAACACCTACAAAGTAGATGAAGTCTCACCTGAGGTAGAGGCAGGGGTGGTTGTAGGACTCCAGTGTCTGCAACCTTATCTAAGACACAGATCTGTAATTGTAACACCTTAACAAAGAACTTAATAGTTATGGTTCATTAATATTCAGTCTTAGTTTACAACATAGATAAACCCTACCAACAAATCAATGCAGTATTCACACAGATCCAATATAATCAAGCACTAATCATACCAACATAGATTAGATCTAGCATTTATTCACATTATTCAACACTAAGCTACCATATTGTATCCTTCTAAGAATACATCAGTGAACTAAGAATTTAATCACATAGACAAGAGAACAACCATAAAGCCCATAGCAACCACAACGCAGGATATACATGGTTCACCCCCACCCTGGGGATACATCCACCAACTCTTCTTCTTTATTTATTTTTGTCAATCTTCTACATGCACATAGACATGATATATTACTCCGCAGAGGACAAGAGATCTGTGCACCTCACTAGATCCTCCTTCCATGAAGTATAGCACAAATACTTCCATAGTCTCTTACAATCACTTGCACTTAGCTTTGCAAGTCTCACACAATACGCACAAAGCATATACAATTAGCACTCAGACTTAGCAATTAACACTTATTACTTAGAATTTTATCTGGCCTCTTCTTACATCACCTAGATATCTATTTATACATTACAAAATGGGCCTAAACATGGGTAAACCCATGGGACGACATCTCATACCCATCACATAAGCGCAAAACTCAAAAATCCCTAAACATGGGTTGAGATCCTGTGATCTCTACTTCGACGTTTGCTCCATCTTCGACAACCTGTTGAAGTCCCAAAAGTAGGTCAAACATGACCAAGGATCCTCAAAAATTGGTCAAGGGCAAACAAGGGGAACCCGCTGCATTTTATTGTTGATAGCGAAATCCAGAAGAGCCTCATCTCAATAGAGGTCATCAAATAGTTGGAATTGTTGACAACACCACACCCACAACCATACAACATCAGGTGGCTTTGCCAGGGACAAGATCTTTCTGTCAACCAATAGTGTTGATTGTCATATGACATCCAATCCTTCAAGGATGAGGTATTATGTGATGTTTCCCCACTGGATGTCTATGATTTTCTCTTGGGCCAACCATATATGTGGAAGTGCCATGTTGTTTATGAGTCTCGACCCCACAGTGTCATTGTTTCTCTAGGGGGTCATCTCCACTAAATACCAAAGGTAGTTCTGACTACTGTTCCACATAAACAATGCCACAAGGTAGTATCTCATACTACAAAACTCACCTTCTTAACAATCTATTCACAAGGTGAACAGAAGGATACTGCAACCACTACAGCCTCGGCCAAAGCACCTTCTATCCAACATAAGCAGGTCGAAAAGATTGCAAAAAAGTGTAAATATTCCTTCTCCACACATGCATCTCATGTATTCAGACTACTTAAAAAGTTCCATCCCTTCCATCCATATGTTCGTGAAAACCTTCAACAAGCTAAGCAACACAACTTCTCCAACAAGGAAAGCATCTTATCAAGATGCAGATTCAACAAACACTTTTCCCTCTCCCCCGGGCACTAAACAAAATGGAGAAAATTTATTCCTAAGGAGGGAGGATTGATCCAGGTGGATATGGGTGGCCACCCACCTTTTCCAACTGGCTCAAAATAGTTTTCTGGCAATTTTGGTAATTTACTATTTTTAGCAATTTTTAACTTCCGGGGCCATTTTGAGGGCCTAAATGAAGTTTTTTTCGGATATATATTCTCAATGATAACTAAAGGCTCTGATTGAGCCCCCTAAATGAATATAATCAATGATACCTTTCCAACGAGCTATCATGTTGTTGTGAGGGAAATCCCCTTACGGACTAGCAAATAGGGTTATCTTATGCATGCAAATATGACCAAAAGAAATCTACTTTCTACCTTCGTCCCCAGACTTAAACACCATTTCATTTCAACAAATACATGATTAGATCAACATACCTTGTTCTGGATGTTTAGTGTCGATCCTTCCTCCTGCTTGATCACTTGTTAGCAGTCCTCCTTTCAAAGCTGACCTGTATGCAAAACAAGCAACAAACTACATATGCATTTTACTTATAGACTAATGGGTTAGAGATTCAAACATATATTTACTGTACTATGAAGAAATCATAAAGTGGGACAGGAAAATCATATCTTTATTACTTTAAATGAATCAACTTACAAATGTCGAGACCGGCCACTGCTTCGTGAATCCTGATCCTGGGCTCCTCTTCAAATGTCCTCCAACTTCCTTACTTTGTATCTCTTCTAGCACAAGGATGGATAAAGGGTTGGGACAATGGGAATATGAAATTGGGTAGAGTTTCTTTGCTATATTTTTCCTCCTCCAAATGGGACCCCTACCCCTTCTTTTATAGTCTAGAAGGAGCTAGGTATTTGGACGAACCCTCAACCATGCATGGCCGGGAGTTTCAGTTAACTCACCAAAAGCGGTGTGTTTCATCGACAACTTTCATTTTTTCATGCTTTTGTCAGTCCAAGTAGGTTGTTTTAGGTCAGCTAGCGTGTACATGCATGCAATAATGGAGTAGGGTGCATGGGCCCTTATAAAAGAGGTTTTTTAAAGAGTTGTTCATCGGTGCTTTGGCAAAGAAGGGATCTGAGATGGCCTGATGCCAGGTAATCATGTATGGTGAAATTTAGGGTTATAACAGATGCCCCCTAATGTGTGAGGTCAGAAGAGCATCTGATGGCCGAAATACATTACCAATCTTTATTGATGTGCCGAACGATTGAGCCCAAGGATCATGAACCAGGAGGCGTCGTCTGCAAAATAAAAAATGTCTCACCGAGGCGGGCATACCCATGCTCAGGGTAAAATAGAATCATGGATACCAATCAAATACACTGTAGATCCATGTCATATAACTATATAAAGAGTAGCCACGAACAATACACATCAGAGCTACATCTCGAAATAAAAAATATATACATATAGAGTATCCATCTTCTAGAAGTTGATACGGCCTGATGGCTGGAGATGAGGTCTTTAGAGCTCAAGCAACTACTTCAAAATCTTCAAAAATTAGGTAGGAGTGTAATATGAGTGTACGAATGCACTACCCAGAGGTCTTTGACATCTCATCAGTCATGGACTTGATGATCAGACTAAAGGCTTCATTGATTTCGAGCAAGGACTTGATTCAACATTCAGGATGGTCGGGTATGAGGGCAAGAGACAAATTGCAGAGAGGCCGACTCAGGCTTGGTGACAAACTTTCCTTTGAAAATAGCATGACAAATGATGAGACTCAGGTAGCATGAAATTTATCATAAGTCTACGACGTAGGAGGCAACACAAACTCTCCATATGTTTGGAAGAATAACCAAATGGAGGAGGACACAACTCTATGTAGCGAGAATAACTTCCTAAGGTTGTACTACATCCCATCGTTTGATGAAAAAACATACATATGTACTTTATCCAAGGGTGACTCATTATGCTGCCAATAAAGAAAATACTTTTCCCTTCCTCTTTTTGGGGTATATTTGATTTTTTTGTCTTTTTCAATAATTTTGGAAAAAAGAATAAAGGAATGTTACGTTACAAGGGAGGAGCGAGTGTTGCAAACATACAAGTTCAAGGCACAAGGACAAGACTGATTTTCAAAATAATGACACTTGGGAAAAATCCTCCAGGGGCCAAGGGTGTTAAAATGCAGAAGCAAACTGTTACAAGGCTGGC
Organism: Picea sitchensis; assembly: GCA_010110895.2. Taxonomy (NCBI): domain Eukaryota; kingdom Viridiplantae; phylum Streptophyta; class Pinopsida; order Pinales; family Pinaceae; genus Picea; species Picea sitchensis. The sequence continues at coordinate 7,341 of SNQJ01S0008644.1, read as the reverse complement.
GTATAAGATATGCAAACACGGTTAACAAAACACATAATGGTAACGTCCTTCGATGTAATTTTAACGATCCCAGAGAAGGTAAGCTCGGTGGTTTTTCATATTTAGAGAGTCTGAAAAAACATAAAAGGAGACTCCATTGGGGTACCTTTTTCGAAGATAGTCTAATCGGTTCAAAAAAGGNCCAATAAAGAAAATACTTTTCCCTTCCTCTTTTTGGGGTATATTTGATTTTTTTGTCTTTTTCAATAATTTTGGAAAAAAGAATAAAGGAATGTTACGTTACAAGGGAGGAGCGAGTGTTGCAAACATACAAGTTCAAGGCACAAGGACAAGACTGATTTTCAAAATAATGACACTTGGGAAAAATCCTCCAGGGGCCAAGGGTGTTAAAATGCAGAAGCAAACTGTTACAAGGCTGGCGTATAAGATATGCAAACACGGTTAACAAAACACATAATGGTAACGTCCTTCGATGTAATTTTAACGATCCCAGAGAAGGTAAGCTCGGTGGTTTTTCATATTTAGAGAGTCTGAAAAAACATAAAAGGAGACTCCATTGGGGTACCTTTTTCGAAGATAGTCTAATCGGTTCAAAAAAGGGGTAAACTAGCATCGACAAGACGTCTATTCAAAACCATTTTAACGAGTGTGATAAGGACAAGATCACTCGACCATTTTTTCATTTTTAAGGAGTCTGAAAAAAGCTTAACTATGGACTCCGTTAGGAATGTTCTTCTGGACCATTTTAACGAGTGTGAAAGAATAAGGTCACTCAACGATCTTTTCAATTTTGGGGAGTCTAAAAAGATCTTAACTATGGAATCCGTGGGGGTTCCTTCTTCGTAAGTTTAGTCCCTCAAGCCCGAAAAAGGGATAAAATTATACCTGAGAGTACTCTTCTATAGAGCTGAAGATCCATAGAGTATACCTTTATTCGTACAGTTGACCATCCGGACCGAAAAAGGGGTAAACTATCGTCGGACAAACATGACTTCAAATTTTAGTTTAACGAGCGTGAAAGGCCACAAGATTGCTCGATAATCTTTTCATATTTAGAGGGTCTAAAAAGGGCTTAAAATAAGACCCATTATTTTTTGGGAGTCTTGAGGGTGAGGTCAAGAGTAAAGAAGAATCATGCAAATGAGGCTCAAACTCGTATCTAGGAAAAACTACAACGACTCCTGAACCTACAGTGTTTTAGAGACAACATGAATACCATAATGCAACCAGGATCTACCTAGGGCATCCATGTTCTGGTAAGCTCTACCACCAAGTTGCAACACTTCTAAAGCAGAGATGATGGTTCCATGTCACAACCTGATGGGATCAATCCTATGGCAAAGGAAAAAGACAATGAGATACAAAAATCAGGGTAGAAACCTAACCTATATGTTCAAGTTGATCGTTGGAAAAGAATTCCACGGACAGTAAAAAAATACTCAAAACTCAAAAAAAATTGTCCCAATACCTAATCAAATCCCTCCTATGCAACTCCTGAATCGCTGTAAATGGTTTTTGGTATAAAGAAAATGATAGGGGAGGCCAAAAAAGTGACAAAAAGAGGCCAAAAAGTCTATAAATAGAAGCTGACAGCTCATTATTACCATTGTTGATTTGGAAATTGACTTTGGAGCCAAAAGACTCCCTTTGTCAAAAGCAGTGATTCTGGGAGCTATAATGGACAAAACAAACTTCTGTCTGGATCAAGTAAGTACAAACTTCCTTATCTTGAATTTTATGTCTTTATTTGTGCATTGGGTTTCATTTTTTAGGGGGGCGTCGACCTTTAAAAGGTCGACCCTATGTCCACGCAGGTTGTCTCTGTACAAGCCACGTGTACATTCGAGTAGAGTAAAATCTGCACACGTGTACACGCGACTGTCACCATTACAGCACACGTGGACCCCCTTATGGAATAAAAAAGGCATAAAAAGCAAGGGTTAACCCTCCTAAACCTTGGTGTTTTGCAGGATGTATGTCCATTGGAGAGAAAGAGAGAATGAAGAGGTGAATGAGTTGGTCGGGGAAGACTCCAATGCTGTGGCTACTTTGATGCAGTGTGGGTTACTCAAGTTTTTTCTATGTCCTTTCATGCAGGCACAACCTAGGCTATTGAATGCCTTGGTTGACTACTAGCATCCGGATGCAGAGGCATTCATGTTAGAGGGGTAGTCACTGGTGCCCATGGTCAAGGACATTTACTTTTTGACTGGCCTCTCCAGGAGAGGGGAACCAGTTAATTTTCTGACTTTTCCTACGGGGCCGCATAACATATTGGAATTGATAGGCCTATATTGTGCAAATGATACAGACTTCTCGAGCACGCAGGCCCCTAAGCAAGATCACTAACTTATCGCTATAGGAGTTAGTATTGCTTATCGGATGAATTACTAGAGTTGTGGCTCTACGTCAGGCATCCTGTGCAAAGATGAACTATGTAGTCCAGTGCTTAGATGCACAAGTTTTTGATTGGAGTACCACATTGCTTGAGTGTACGGAAATACAACTGACAGATTGTTGTTTGCAGACACATAGGAACTTCGGGTTTAGGACCATTCTGTGTTTGTTCTTTTTTGAGAGAGTTTTGAGTTTTAGTCCTCGAGTAGTGGTACGAGGACATCAGGCCTCTCTTCATGCTATGTGTAGATGGGCAGTATTACTACCGCGACAGGGTGGAAGAAGGACCAATGAGTCCTTTGATGATGACTTCTCTGCATGGCTGTCATGACAGATCCCGGTTATAGAGGATTACCCCTATGCTGGGATTGATTTTTTGAGAGACCCTGAGATACCAGTACCTCCTGGTGAGGAGCAAGGGGCGATGGGTAAGTCTCCTCCTTTATAGTTTTTTTTATTGTTTATGTAATTTTTATGTTGTTTTGTTATATATATCATTTTTTTTTTTGTTATGCCAGAGTATTTGAGGGATATGTGTTCATTGTGTGAAGATGTGGGACCAGTGCGGCCCACTGACTATGCGAGGAACAGGCTTCATCCTTGGCTAGGGGTTGCACCTGCCACTGTAGGGGGACCAATAGTAGCAGTAGATCTTCCAGCCAAGGAGGCTGAGAGGGTATTGAGACGAGTTGAGCATAACTTTATTGCGCTCACTCACATGGTCCCGATGGCAGAGATTGAGGACCTGCCACCATCTATGCAACCTCATGTAGTGGGGGCACCACGGACGTGGGTCTGGTTGTTTCGGCGTTTAGCCAACGCTGTGGACCAGTATAATAGGGTCCACATGCCCTGAATTTAGCTAGATATTTTGACATTCCATGAGCACTACTTGTATATATTTTTTGAGGGCATAAGCCTTGTGACTCGTTATCGATTATATTTTTTAGGTGCTTGCATCCATCTATGTACTCTGGTTACTTTATGATATTATATATGGTTTTTTTTTGTCTTTTGTGTCTTATGGATCATTTGTGAAAAAATGTATTTACATGCTTATGTTAATATTCTTTCATATGTGTGCAAGATGCCAATCTAAAATTTGATTAGCTAGAGTATGTATAACTTGGTTTAATCTCCTAGGAACATGAAAATATGTAATATAATCAAAGTTTTGTTCTAAGAGACATACCCTAAGGAATCGTCATTGTAAAATTGGATCATGAACTTGGTATACTCTATTTAATTGAGACACAACCAGTTGAGTGTCGAGATAGACCCGGATATGAGAGATACCCAATGACAAAGCATCATGAAGAAACTCAATAACTGCACTATATTCGGCAACATTATTTGTGGTGTCACCTAAGCATATACCTCCAGAAGATAATAACTGGCCTTGAGGTGTAAATATTACCCAAGCTGTGGAGGTAAGCCTCCGAGTGTTCCAACTAGCACTGTATTCATACCCAACAAACACCTTGGAATCACTTGACATCTGCCATAGTGACGAAATATAACATCAACGACATGTCCATAATACTAAAATAAACTAAAAAGTAATAGTACAAAGACTATACATATGTTACAAAAAGTTACCCACACTGACCTGCCTATGAGTAATACTTCTTGAGGTAGAACCCATTTCTAGGCTCCACCAAAGCATTCCCTTCAAGATCAACTAGATGATAATCACCCTTTTTTTAAACCTCTTTTATTATGAAAGGTCTGAACCACATGGGTTTGAATTTTCCTACCCCCAGGGGGTCCTTATCTTGGTCATAGACCAGGACAAGGTCGCCTTCAGAGAAAATCTGAGGATGAATGGACCTATCATATTGACACTTGACCTTATGTTTGTGAGCCTCGTTGGCCAGGGACGCATCACAATGATTCTCATTGAGCTGCTCAAGGTATACTAATTGTTCTTCAAGCGGAGAAGTGTCTGGCAATAATTGTATTGCCAAATTTAGAGACGGGATCTGACATTCGATGGGCAAGACTACCTCCAGCCTGTAAACGAGTTGAAAAGGTGAGAAACTGGTTATAGTCTTAACAGATGTTTGGTAATCCCATAATGTTGAGTATAACATCAAATGCCAATTTGACTTGGTTGAGTTGATAGTTCGCTATAGAATGGTCTTAAGAGTTTTGTTTACAGCTTCCACCTGCCCATTTGCTTGGGGGTAGTAGGGTGATGAATTTTCTTACCGTAACCCAAGATTTGATGTTAACTCGGTCATCATTTGGTTCTGAAAGTGACTTCCATGGTCAGTGACAATCTCCCTCGGGACGTCGAACCTTGCCATTATCTGATTGAATAAAAAGAGAGTTGTAGTCTCTCCATCATATTTAAACATTGGCATAACTTCGACCCACTTTGTGAAGTAGTCTACAACTACGATGATATAGTGGTGCCCCCTTGCTAAAGGAGGGTTGCAAGTAGTGTAATCAATCCCCCACTTGGTGAAGGGACCAACTGTGATGACA
>SNQJ01S0008643.1:93095-103101 GCA_010110895.2 Picea sitchensis | reverse complement strand
TGAAAACCCTACCTAACGCCTTCTCCTCGACCTCGGTTGACGGAGTTGCACGCGGGCCTTTACACTCTCCCTCGACGAACGTGCCAACGGTCTGCCTGCGCCCTCCTTGCCAGTCTCTGTCCCTTGACAGACTGTTTTTTTTTTCCAGATTACCAGCTCGTTTAAAACATCCATTGTGGTTAAATCGCTTTCCAGTTTTCTTTTAAATTCTAGGGTTGCAACGGAAAAATTGGCATTTAATTAAAACAAGAAGTGTGGTCTTCAAGGTGAATGCATTGATGGTTGAAAAATACATAATAATTATCCCTTTTATATAGCAGATCTGTTATAAATAGGATAAGCTGTAAATTGCCTTGGGTATCGTTTAAGACGAGTTGGATACGGTTTCATATAAGGATGACCATGGTGTAACCCTCTTAACTTCCTTTGGCACCTTCCTACCACCCTGGCACTCGACAAAAACTCGGCCCTCCTTCCAAGATTTCCTCGACCCTCGCTATCTAACTGAATAATTAATCAATAGCTGGATGCTTGAACACTGACATCTGTCTGTTGATCTTACATACAAGTGTTCTGTCTATGATGCATTTATTTTTAGTGAACGTTGAAAGTTTAAAAAAAAAAAAGGGAAATACAATAATTTGTTTTTATGATGATATGTATATATCGTGTAAAGTGAGGCATTGCGTGTACAATGGGTGGAAACAATTAATATTAAGAGACTTTCTTTATATCCCTCCTTCGATTTATGATACCATTCGCCCTTAACGATGGTGAGGTTAAGGCCAGGTATGGGATCAATTGGTCAACTAGCAACGAAATATTAGTTAACTGCCATATTAACTTTCATTTAATGGCCTTGGTACTACTTGTTCAAATTAAATATAAATATCATTTATTGAATTGTTAATGTTGGCAGAGTTGCATGATAGTTAGTAGTTTAAATACAATAGTAATGTTATTAATTGAATGTTAGTGCTGGAGGGATCACAGCGTTAAGTATGTGTTCAGATGCAATATTAATATTTCTAGTTGAATGTCAATGTTATTTAATTAAACTGCTATGCGGGAAGAATTGCAATGATAAGTCATTGTTTAATTGCATTTGGAATATTAGTTGAAATGTAAATGTCGGTTGAAGTGTGATGTTAAGTAGTTGGGAAATTGCCTTGTGATATTATTAATTGACGTGTTAACGCGGGTTGATTCGCAATGTAATGAGGATACTTAAGTGGCCAATCGCAATGTTAATATAAAGCCAATGTCAATGCTTATAGTAGGGATAAGGTTGATGTTATTTCGTTTTATGGTGGTGATAAGGAAATGGAACGTCTATTGTTTAGGTTAATAATCATAGGATGTCATGTTGCAATGCGAATATTGGTTGTGAATGTTTTGGAAAAGTCGTTATAACTTAATGAAATGGTGATACTACTCTATGGCAATGATACTGTAATTTCGCTTATTGGGTTAACACCTACGGACGTAAGGTTACTTGCTAGCTTGGCAAGGTTAGTGGGCTGTAAGCGTAGTATGTTTATCCTTTCCTGATAGTGATATGGTATAGGTTACTTGTCCTGGATTAGCTTATATAGTGTAAGGCCCGGAAACTAAGTACCATAACTTATTGGGGTTCAGTAAAGGGGATTGTACTATCAATTAAGGAAGCTTGAAATGGATGGCATTTAATTGGGATGGCTATTAAATAAATTTGCATTTTACTCGTAATAAAACTAGCGTTCAAAGCAGTGTGGTAAGAATCAGGTCGTTTCAATGGAAGGGATTATTGTTAGGTCTTTGAGTTTAAGATGCACCTCAGTGGGGTCATTAGGGAAAGGTTAATGAAGCTGTATTTTACGGAGGTCCCTTATTGATGAAGGTGTCTGTTAAGGTGCAAGGTCAAGGTGATATAAATTTAATGTGTTTATTAGTCCTTGATAATGAATTGAATTGTTTGGGTTAAGGACGAACTTATACGTTTACTTATGTTCTTGATTTAAGCACTTTAGAATTAATCTAAGCTCGTAAGAAAAGGGTGTTGTTCTTAAAATTTAGGTGGTACTGGATGGGTAAACCTTCCATGTGTTGGGTTTGATTGCGTCGAGTGGCGACGTAGAGTCTAGAGTGTTGGTTCTTCTACACGCGCGGACACACCTTAAACAAAGAAAAAAAAATTGCACATGTTATCAGATTTGTTGACGTAACTAGGTTAGGGTTGTTACACTATGGAGGAGGAAATTATGCAAGGTGATCATGGATAGTGGAATCACTGGCAACATAGTATTCATGGATATGGTGGAAAAGATAAATTTGGAGAAAACAAAACGTCTAAGTCCGTATAGGGTGTCCTAGTTGTATAAAGGACATCAAGTCATGGTAAGTAGACAGTGTAAAGTTGAGTTTAAAATTGGTAGTTATGAGGATGAAGTTTTATGTGATGTCATACCTATGGATGTTTGACACATTTTGTTGGGGAGAACTTGGAAATATGATATGAATGTCATACATGATGGGAGAAAAAATACTTATACCTTTGAGAAAAATGGGTGTAAACATATAGTGTTTCCATTAGAAGATAAGGGACTCAAAGACGAGGATAGAACTAGTATACTTCTCATCAGTGAGAAGGTGATCTTGAAAGAAGTCAAGAAAGATCAAGAAAAATGGTTTTCTATTATAGGTAAGCCATGAGTCATCCTTACAAAAACTTCTAGGAATGATTTTCCTATGGAAGTTCATGAGTTATTGGATGAGCTTGTTGACATTGTGGTCGTTACGTCATACTTTACCGACCATCAAGAGTATTAGTCACCATATTGACCTTATTCTGGGAGCAAGTTTACTGAAGAAAGAAACATAGAGATTAGCCCCTCAGGAGAATGAAGAGGTAAAGGAGCATCTCCAAAAGTTTTTGGACAAAGGAATGATCATAGAAAGCTTGTGCATGTGTGCAATACCAACTATGTTGAGTCCAAAGAAAGATGGAGGTTGGAGAATGTGCATAGATTCTAGAGCCATCAACAATATAATCATCGGGTATAGATTTCCTTTACCCATAATAGATGATTTAATGGATTGTTTTAGTGGAGATAGTTATGCTTCAAATATAGACTTGAAAAGCGGTTATCATCAAATAAGAATGAGAGAAGGAGATGAATGGAAAACAACATTCAAAACAAATGAAGGAATATATGAGTAGATTGTTATGCCATTTGGCTTAATGAATGCTCCAAGTACATTCACGAGGTTGATGAATGAAGTGCTCAAATTTTTTATTGTGAAGTTTGTGATTTTTTATTTAGATGATATTCTAGTTTTCAGTAAGATTGAAGAGGAGCATTTAAGACACTTGAAGATGGTGTTGAGCAGGAAAGTTTGTTGGTGAATTTGAAGAAATGTTATTTTATGAAGACAAAACTTGTGTATTTGGGATTTCTAATATCTTCAAATGAATTGAAGATGGATCAATAAAAGGTGAGGGATATAAAAGAGTAGCCTTCTCCAAGAAGTTTGTTTGAGGTAAGAAGTTTTCATGGGTTAGGGAGCTTTTACAGAAAAATCATTAGAAATTTTAGCGAGATTTTACTGGATACTATAAAGAAGTAACATGGATCTTTTTATTGGACAAAAGAAGCCAAGAAGGATTTAGAGTGTCAAAATAAAATATAACAGAACAACCTATCTTAATTCTACCAGACTTTAAGAAGACTCTCCAGGTGCAATTTTAAGTCAGGATGATAAGTGTGTTCCTTATTTAAGTGAGAATGTGAATGATTCTAATACGAAGTATTCAATATATGAAAACGATTTTTATGCTATAATTCAATCTTTGAAAAAGTGGAGACATCATCTTATCCCAAAGGAGTTTATTTTGTATACTGACAATCATGCTTTGGAGTTCATAACTAGACAAGAGAAATTGAACCAGAGACATGCCAAATGGGAAGAATTCATGCCGAATTTTACTTTTGTCATTAAGAATATTAGTGGGAGTGCTAAAAAAATTGCAAATTCTTTGAGCAAGAGATGTTTAATATTGCAAGAATTCCAAGTGAAGACTTTGGGATTTGAACAACTCAAGGAGATGTACCAAGAAGACCCATATTTCAAGGAATATTATCAAGCATGTGAAAATACTTTGTTAAGGGATATAAAACAATGGATGGAGTATATGATCCAGGAAGGACTGTTATTCAAAGGAAGTCGATTGTGTATCCAAAAGTTCTCAATGAGGGATAATTTTCTTAAGGAAAAACATAGTGGAGGATTGGTTGGACATTTTGGTCATGATAAAATATATGTGAAATTAAGTTCTTCATATTCTTGGCTAGGAATGAGGTCTAATGTGAATAAGTTTGTGGATAGATGAGAGTTTTCCAATATGCTAAAGGAAAGAAACTGAACACAGGATTGTATCAACCATTTCCTATTCCAGACATGTCTTGGGATAATGTAAGTATGGATTTTGTTCTGGGATTTCTAAGAACCCAAAGAGGAAATGATTCGATATTTGTGGGGGTTGACAGATTTTCAAAGATTGCACATTTTGTACCACATCACAAAAATAGTGATTCTACTCGCATAGAGAATTTTTTTTCCAAGGAGATTGTGAGGTTGCATGGGTTACCTTAGAGCATAGTTTCAGACAGAGACACCAAATTTGTGGGACACTTTTGGAGAAATTTGTGGAAGAAGTTTGGGACAAATTTGTCTTTTAGTTCAACATATCAACCTCAGACAGAAGGACAGACTAAGGTAGTGAATAGAAGATTAGGGAATCTACTAAGGAGTTTGGTAACTGAGCATAATATTCAGTGGGATCAAACTCTTCCTCAAACAAAGTTTTCATATAACGACTCACCAAATAGGAGTACTATTAAGAGTCCATTCCAAATACTGTACAAAATGCAACCCAGGGGAATTTCAGAATTGAGAGATTTAGGATAAGTTGAATTTTGAAGTGGAGGAGAAAATGATTTTGATGCATAAATGTACAAGTTGCATGATAAAATCAAAGGAAATCTATAATATAGAAGCCATAGATACAAGAACATAATAGACCACAGAAGAAGGGAGGCAAATTTTGAGATTGGAGACCAATTATTGGCACACCTAAGGAAGGAAATATTTCAAATAGGGAAATATAATAAGTTGAAGATGAAGAATATAGGACCTTTTAAAGTCCTTAGAAAATTTTCTACAAATTCTTATGAGATTGAACTTCCAGAGGACATTGGAATTTCACCAATATTTAATGTAGCAGACTTATACCCTTACAAAATGGATGAAACAGAAGGGGAAAATGATCAAGAGGAGATTCCATGGAAGTGTTAGGTTCCCATAGCAGAGAAGCTACAGATAGAAAATATCCTGGATCAAAGAATTTCTAAGAGAACCAGGAGAAAGGTTTACTATGAATATATGGTTAAAAAGGAAGAATCATACAACAAAATATACCAATTAGATAATTGAAATCAACCTCCATAAGCATGGAAAGGAAGTGAAGGAGCTCATAGATCAGAGTCCATCAATATTTTGTCCAGAGGACTATGATGAAGGAGCATCACCATAATAATTTAATGAGGCAAGGTGGAAGAGGACTCAACATCCAACGCAACACACTTTAACTGGTTTGGATTCTAAGGACAACGTGTCACTTTAGTTTTGAAAACTTTGTAATTACCATGAGATCTTAAAGTTAGAGCCATTGTATGTGCTACAGAAGATTTTAATTGCAATTAATTCCTTAAGTATTGTACATATTTTGAGCACTGACTCATATCTAGATTGTAAATTGATGTAGGAGCATCACTCCACGTCAGCAGCGTGCCATCCAGCCAGCACATCCAACATGCATTTAATGGAGAAAGGGAGAGGCACAACCCTCTCAATTTTGAAATTCAAAATTCCAATAAATGTTGTAAGGATTTTAATTCCATATCATGCCTTTGTACAGGTAGTGGTTGAGGTTGCCTTTAATGGTTACCTGCATCTAAGTCCATATCAGTCAGGACTAGACATCCATTTATGTAATGTAGCCATAGGAGTAGAGGTCGGTCTATGATAGTGATAGCTCCGAGACGGTGGTTGAGGATAAGCTCATGGGAGCCCTCATTTTGTAAGGGAGAGGAAGAAGAAATTAGAGTAGAGAGTTAGGAAGAGGGTTCTCAGGTAGAGAGGTATCGAGAGAGAGCTGAGACTTGTTACAGTACAACCTTTGTAAACATTTGTATAGACTTTTGGAAATTAATACAAAGAGTAGTTTTTCCTGCCCATGAATTGTCTGTGTATGTTTATGCATTTGAATGTCACCTGTATGCTATAGATATAGGTTATAGATATATTTTACTATCTGTCTGTGAGTTTGTCGGTTTTTTTCTAGGTTCTTTAGGTCGTGCAAGGAGTGCACAACAGAAAACTGGAAGTTTTGTAGCCAGTGCAAGGAGTGCACATATAAGCTCTGCGGAGTCAGAAAGAACGTGCAAGGAGTGCACACTAGAAAGATTCATAGGCTCAAGGAGGAGCCTCAAGGTTGTTGAACACCTTGGAGGATGAGGAACTGTGCAAAGGAAGGCATAGAAAAGAAACAAAACTACTAAAGGTTCTGTAAAGCTCTGCCAAGAGGGCATTGAGCTAGTGCGTAGAGTGCACCAGAGAAATCTATTTCGAGTTCTAAGGAAACTGAAGTGTCGAAGAGAAGACACTCACAGAGTTGTTGAATACTCTGTAGGATATACAAGGTGTGCATTGAGCAGAACAACACCAGGTGGGCGTAGAGAGTTTTATTTCCAAGAAAAATTCTCGAATATGAGTTTAGAGAAATACTCAGTAGCACAAGGAGTGTGTGAGGGTGGACTTATTCTAAGTCCCGAAGCTCAGGAGGAACAATGAATTTGTGCACAGAGCCACAAAAGAGAGGAGCAAAAGGTCAATAAACCTTTCGGGGTTTTCTGATTTGACAAATCTCAGGAGGGACAATGTTTCTATAATGCAGACGAGACCTAAATGAATCGGGCTCACAAGAGGAAGAGTCGAAGGCTGAGACCTTCGATACTTAGAAAATATTCTAAGTTCGAGAGAAGCGTGAAGCTCAGAAGGAGAGCACACAAGGAGGACGGATCTGAACTGTCATATCTAGCTCCAGCTACCCGACAACCATTGGATCAGGCAAAGGTGCACGGGGTTTAAACCCTTGGATATCCACACACTTTAGACTTTGGGGTTTGGAGCAGCAAGGGATTTTTGAGTCGTTGCATCGTGAACTCCTGGTTTGCAAAATCACGTCAGCTATTGGATCTGGAGTACAGTGTCTCGAGAGCCATTGGATCATGGATATGTGCACAAGAGGAGCACACATAGGAGGTGCACAGAAAATCAGATTGTGACCATCAAATCTCGCATAAAGGATCGATATCCATTGGATCTGGAAAGAGGAGAACGAGGTTTAACCCTCGTAGAAGCATCGTGACCGTCCATCAAGGAGGACACATGGAAAGTGGTCAAGGTTTCGGGAAAAGGCTCGAAATATTTTGGTTCCAGGAGGACTGGGCCATTGATCTCTTAGAGGGAGAGATTTTGGCATTTTATGAATCGGGGATTCGAAAGATAGAGGACAGGGGGAACACTCACATCGTGGTTTCTCGAATCGCGAAAGCTAGTAGAACTTTTTCATGGACTGTCATTTCGGCATTTCGGGACTCGGGTGTTTGAGAGGCCAGGAGTCGGGAGATGTGGAGTCCCGACTCCTGAAGTCGTGAAATCTCAAAAGTAGACGATGCCATAATAGCACGAGCCAGACCCGTTAACCCCTTTTTTGCGTTTCAGCGACCGAGAGTTGGAGGGACCTGTGGATTTGTTCAAAGGGTTCCAACAGGAGCCCGAAGAGCCATTTCAGCTCAGAATTTGGAACGATCCAGAGACCGGGAGGTCACAGAAACCTACTGAGGTAAGGGGTCTGCATCAATTGGTATCAGAGCCAACAAATTTTATGTTTGCATATCACAGACAAGAGGTGGAGTGTGAAGGGATATAGTCTGATACCATCAATTGGTATCAGATTTGATATTTTTTTCTATATACTTCAGGCGAAGGAGATAGCAGGTGAAGGAGGAGAAATTCTGGTAACAACAAGTGGAATCAGAAGGAGAGATTCATCTGTATACAGCAGGTGAGAGAAGCAGGGTGTAAATGCTCTGTGGTGATTGTTTGCAGGTGTACAATAGTCAATAGACAATGGGGTGGGATGTAGGAGGAGATGGATATGCTCTCATACATAGCGTGATTCATAATTTTTCCAGGAGGGTAGACAAAAGGTAAAGATGGAAATGGATATTGAAGGCCATAAGCATGGTGGAAGAGGAGACCACCAACAGAAAACCAAAGTAGAAATGGGTGAGGAACTCGTCGAAATAAGAGCGAGGATGGAGGATCTTGCATTTCGAATGCAACAAATTGCAAGAACACGATGGGTGTTTGAATGGCCCATGAAAAGGAAGGTGAAGCAGCCATTCAAGGAGTTGTTGACCAAAAGACAACAAAGGTTGTTGAATATATGGTTGAGGTATGTTGAAATCCTCAGTGACACAGAGCTGGTTTGCATTTGTGAGCCAGAGGTTGGAGAAACCCTTAGTGGTGAGGAAGAGAGATCAGTTTCAGGTCTCGTATACTACCAGGAGGACAGTAGTGGAAATTCATATTGCCAGGAGAGCAATGGTATGAGATTAGCTAAAGATCTCGTAAATTGTCAAGTGGGCAGGGCATAAATCCCATATTACCAAGTGGGCAAGGGAGAGCAGATGAGACTGTCTGAAAGTCTCATGAACTTAGGGATGAGTTCGGGTCAGTAAGGAGTGCTGCTAAAGATGGGATTGATTGATCTCATAAACTACCAGGTGGGAAGAAGTGAACTTTCAAGTTGCCAGGTGGGCAATGGGAAGAGATCAGCAGAAGGTCTCGCGTACTTCCAAGGGGGTAGTGGTGAAAGTTCATATTGCCAAGTGGGAATTGAGATGGGATCAGACGATCTCATAGACTGCCAGGTGGGCAGTAGAAAATTCCCAAATTGCCGGGTGGGCAAAGGGAAAGAGATGAGACTGTCTGAAAGTCTCATGATCTCAGAGGAGAGTTTAGATAATCAAGGAGTACTGACAAGAGAGAATCAGAAGAGAATTCTAATCATTGGGGGAATTGAAGTATTCCTACCAAGAAGCCCATTTAAGGCCAGAGCATGTGTTGCAGATGCAGCAACAGAAGAGAAACAGCCAGAAAAAACTGTCATGGAGGAAGAAGTGGAGCAGACACTGATGTTTTCCGAAGGAGAAAAGGACGAGATTTCAACAGAATGGCTCAAAATTTCTAGCCAGGAAGTTGAAATAGAGATGACTGCAGCACTGAAGCCTACAGTAGAAGAATAAGCAGACAACATGGATTTTGTTGATCTGTGTGAAGAATTGGAAGCCTGAAGAGAAGGGTGATGGTGCAAAGTTTTCACATCCAACAGGCTAAGTTGGAAGCAGGTAGTGGAACATACCAGCCTGGGGAGAAGTTGGAAGAAGCTGAAAGTATGCCAGCAGAAGAAATGGCAGCAGCAGAACTTCCATAGGAAGAATTTGAGCAACAATTTACTAAGGAGACTCCAGAGATGGAGTTTGCAGTAGAGTGGCCACTCAGTGCCACAAAGGGAAATAAAGACATCATGGGAGATCAAGCAAATCTTCTCATTGAGGAGACATAAGTGCAGCAGAAAAGACTACATAAGGAGACCCAGCCACTCGAGCAACTGGACAAGGTAATTGAAGAAATCAGAAGGCTGATGTTGAGTTCAGTAGAAAAAGCGGTCAGTAATGAGAAGCTGAGAAGAAGGGAGCCTGGAAGAGCAGTAGGGCAGTAGCAGCAACAACAACGAAGCAAAAGAGAAGATTGTTGGTTGTGGAGCCTGATTATCTTCCTGATTTAGAGGTTTTTTACTTTCAGCCGTGCTTATACTCCATGAAGTATTTACACCCCA
>SNQJ01S0008643.1:0-93085 GCA_010110895.2 Picea sitchensis | reverse complement strand
TCGAAGACTAAGCATATACAGTTGAGGTACCACTTCATATGATCCACCTTGGAAGATGGACAATTGAAGCTGGAAAAGATACACACTAGCCAGAATCCTACAGACATGTTAACAAAGGGAGTAACCAGGGAGAAACTGAGTTCCTGCTCAGTTTCAGTTGGTCTTCAAGAATGAAGATGAAGATTAAAAATTTGGTAGGTCCAAGAAGGTTCAGAGTCCAGCATATACAACAACAGTGGAGTTGTTGAGATCAGTATCCAAGTGGGAGATTGTTGGTTGTGGAGCTTGATTATCTTCCTGATTTAGAGGTCTTTTACTTTCAGCCATGATTATACCCCATGAAGTATTTACACCCTAGAAGTATGTACACTCTTCCAGGCAGGGGAGTGTAGAGGGGGGGTACCCCCTATACGGGGTTCGGGGGCGAAGCCCCCGAAGAAAAAATTGCCTTGTAAAAGTATATTGTAATTTCATTCTAAATCTGGACCATTCATTATAAGGTCACAGATCTAACGATAGAGATTATGTTAGGGTTTTTTGCCCTAGAAGGAAACCCTCTTTTATGAGGGAAATGTATTGCGGCTATGTAGGTTGGAAAGTATTGTATTCTAAGAGAGAAGACTGTGAGAGAAAGAAGAGGAAGTTACAGCGGGTTTTGATGTAGGTTGTATCCCTTCATTTTGCTGGATAATAATAAAGAAAGGACCTGAAAATTTCTCTGGTGGACGTAGCCCACACTGGGTGAACCACATAAATCTGTGTCTCTCTTGTATTGTGTATCTTCTATGTTTTATTTCCACATTTGTTTTATTTTATTGCTCCACGGTCCTGTTTTTCTAACAAAGATGGACAACTCCAAGGGAATGTTTGGGATCCAGGTGGATTTCAACACTGAAGAAGAGGATCTCATGATCAAGAGATCATGATTTTTCCAACTGAGGAGTATGACGCAGGAGCATCACTCCACGTCAGTAGCATGCCAGCCATCCAGCATATCTAGCACACATTTAATGGAGAAAGGGAGAGGCACAACCCTCTCAATTTTGAAATTCGAAATTCCAATAAATGTTGTAAGGATTTTAATGCCAGATCATGCCTTTGTACAGGTAGTGGTTGAGGTTGCCTTTAATGGTTACCTGAAGATAAGTCTAGATTAGTCAAGACTAGACATCCATTTATGTAATGTAGCCATAGGACTAGGGGCCGCTCTATGATAGCAATAGATTAGAGACGGTGGTTGAGGATAAGCTGACGAGAGCCCTCATTTTGTAAGGGAGAGGAAGAAGAAATTAGAGTAGAGATTTAGGAAGAGGGTTCTCAAGTAGAGAGGTCTGAAGAGAGAGCTGAGACTTGTTACAATTCAGTGTTTGTAAAAATTTGTATAGACATTTGGAAATTAATACAAAGAGGATTTTTTCTTGCCCATGAATTGTCTGTGAATGTTTATGCATTTGAATGTCACCTGTATGCTGTAGATACAGGTTATAGATAGATTTTACTGTCTATCTGTGAGTTTGTCAGTTTCTGTTTGGGTTCTTTAGGCTGTGCAAGGAGTGCACAAAAGAACACTGGAAGTTATGTAGCCAACGCAAGGAGTGTGCATCTAAACTCTGCGGAGTTAGAAAGAACGTGCAAGGAGGGAACACTAGAAAGATTCACAAGCTCAAGGAGGAGCCTCAAGATTGTTGAACACCTTGGAGGACGAGGAACTATGAAAAGTAAGGCACAGAAAAGAAACAGAGCTACTGAAGGTTCTGTAAAGCTCTGCCAAGAGGGCATTGAGTGAGTGCATAGATGGCATTAGAGAAATCTATTTCGAGTTCTGAAGAAAGGGAAGTGTTGAAGAGAAGACACTCACATAGTTGTTGAATACTCTGTAGGATCCGTAAGGTGTGCATCGAGCATAAGAACACCAGGTGGGCGTAGAGAGTTTTCTTTCCAAGAAAACTTATCGGATCTGAGTTTAATGAAATAATCAGTAGCACAAGGAGTGTGTGAGGGTGGACTTATTCTAAGTCCTGAAGCTCAGGAGGAATAGTGCCTTTGCACACAAAGCCACAAAAGAGAGGAGTAGAAGGTCGAGAAACCTTTCGGGGTTTTCTGAGTTGACAAAGCTCAGGAGGGACAGTGTTTCTATAATGCAGACGAGACCTGAAGGAACCGGGATTGCAANGTCGAAGGCCGAGACCTTCGATACTGAGAAAATATTCTAAATCCATGAGAAGTGTGAAGCTCAGAAGGAGAGCGCTCAAGGAGCAAGGATCTGAACTGTCAGATCTAGTGCCAGATACCCGACAGCTATTTGATCAGAAGAAGGCGCACGGGGTTTAAACCTTTGGATATCCACACACTTCGGAGTTCGGGGTTTGGAGCAGCAAGATATTTTCGAGTCGTTACATCATGAACTCCCAGTTCGTGAAATTGCGTCAGCCGTTAGATCTGGAGCCCAGTGGCCCGAGAGCCGCTGGATCATGGATACGTGCATAGGAGGAGCGCACATAGGAGGTGCACAAAATATCATATCGTGACCATCAGATCTTGCGTAAAGGATCAACAACCATCGTATCTAGAAAGAGGAGAACGAGGTTTAACCCTCGTAGAAGCATCGTGAACATCCATCAAGGAGGACATGTGGAAAGTGGTCAAGGTTTCGGGAAAAGGCCTGAAAGATTTCGATTCCAGGAGGACTGGGCCATTGATCTCTCAGAGGGAGATATTTCGACAATTCGAGAACCAGGGATTCGAAAGACAGAAGACAGGGGGAAACGCTTGCATCATGTTTTCCCAAGTCGCAAAATTCAGTAGTGCTTTGTCATGGACTGTCATTTCAACATTTTGGGACCCGGGTGTTCGAGAGGCTAGGAGTCGGGAGATGTGGAATGCCGACTCACGAAGTTGTGAAATCCCAAAAGCAGATAACACTAGAATAGAATGAGTTGGAGACGTTAATCCCTTTTCGTCATTTCAGCAACCGGGAGTTCAAGAGGGAGTTCAAGAGCGAAGGAGTCGTGAGATAGGGAGTCCTGACTCGCGGAATCGTGAAATCGTGAATTCTGAAATTCTGAAAGAGGACCGTGGTCACGGGTAGTGTTCGGCATTTGGGTGACCAGGAGTTGGAGAGACCTATGGATTTGTTCAAAGGGTTCCAACAGGAACCTGAAGAGCCATTTCAACTCAGAATTTGGAATGATCCAGAGACCGGGAGGTCATAGAACCCTACTGAGGTAGGGGGTTTGCATCATAAATGTTCATTTATTTTAGTAAGCATAGTGGTAGGATGATTTTAATTATGATATGAAATCACTAGAATAGTCTGGAGGGAAGGATCAGGAAGACCCTTCATGTGTAAATCAATGTAATCTATTCCCATAAGAGGCTACTGGAAAAATATGTTGAAAGTTGTTGAAGGTTGTTGAAATCCTTTTAAATATTTGTTGAAGGAATATAGAATAAGAGAAATGATTTCAATTTTTGAGACTGCTTATCTTTGAGTAATTAGATAAATGTTATGTTGGTTATCTCTATGTTTGTGTGTGTGTGCATCTAAATGGTTGGTTGAATGAACCCTTAATGCTACTATAATTTTCAATTGTTTCTCTTCTTAAACCCCGGTGCAAGGAGTGCACAGTGCCAATGTAAGGAATGTGGAGGCCAAACCATATACAGGTTCAAAATATCAGGAGAGATAGTGCAATTGTGAAGAGAGCGAGCACAAGGAGTTCACCTACAATCAAAGTAGTTTATAAGATTAGAGGGGAGACAAAGTTAGAAGAGTGCAGATAATTGACACTTCATTAATTGTTGATCAAGCTCAGAAGAGATAGCGCAAGGAGTGAGCAGGTGAATTTTATAAGCCCCAAGCTCAAGATAGAAGAACAAAGTGTGTGTCAGAGTTTGAGTCATCCAAGTGAAGAAGCTTAAGGATGGATAGCGAGAGTAAGTCCCCAAGAGGAGGAACCAATTTGTTTTCAGGGTTGAGTGGATGAGATATGTTTAGGAGGAATCATAATCCCTCATATCCGTTGGATAAAGGAGAAGGAGAGACGTTGTTAAAACCCCAAGTCCTTTGGACTTCGCTTCTCCGATAGTTTTGAGTCGCTTGTTAAAAGTGAGGCACAGAGCCCCAAATATTTGAAGTGTTGGATTGAATCTCTTTAGTATATTCATGGGTGAATACAGACCTTTGGATCCTCAAGTGGTTCGATGATTCAACATTATGGGAGAATTTGGTTGTTATTGCATATAATGGAGAATTCCTCGAAGTCCCAAAGCCCAGAGTCAATCTTGACTGTCAATTGATGGGTAAACATGAGCCATATATCTGGAGTTATTCAACATTCAACTATCCAGTTGGTTTTGGGTGATAAGTTGTGTGGCCTGGAAAATTCCTAGAGACTGGAGCCCCGAAGTCTTTCTTAGTTGTAGATCATGCCAAGGAATGTGGATCATTGATATGATCCATGAAATATTTGAGAGTTCAACGATTTGAATATTCGGGAGAAGTGTGTTGTTTAAAGGTTGGAGCAGAGAAACTCCCGAAGCCCAAAGTTCTGGAGCACCGGAATAAACACTTCTAAATTAAGATCGATATTTTAGGCTTGAGTTCACTTGCATGAGTTTTCTAGAGAAAGAGGACCCTTGTGAATATGAACTTTCACACAGTGAGTAATGAAAAGGAATTTGGTAAGAGTTTTAAGGGTTTTGTGAGGTCTTAAGAGCCAGGTCGACTCCTGTGTAATTGGATGCTAGACAGGGAGCTCACGCGAGCCCATAGGGGGGGTTTGCAACATGATGGTATGCATAGGTGATGATATTTCATTTGCACACCATGGAAATGGTATTCAAATATTATGAAATGGTATGCAAAGGAAATACAATTTCCTATGCATACCATTGCAATACCACATGAAATAGTATGCAATGGTATGGAAAGGAAATACCAATGCCTATGCATACCACTGCATATCATTGCAATGGGATGCAATTGTGTGCATAGGAAATGATATTTTCTTTGCATACCATTTCATACCATTGGAATACCATGCAATGGTATGAAATTTTATGCGATGACAATACCATTGCATACCATTGGAATACCATGAAATGGTATGTAATGGTATGCATAGGAAATGGTATTGTCATTGCATAACACAGAATGGGATTACAATGGTAATAAATGCTATGCAAAGGAAATACGATTGTGGATCCATACCAATTCATACCATTTCCTATGCATACCATTACAATGGTATGAAATGGTGTGCAAAGACAATACTGTTGCATATGCATACCATTACATACCATTGAAATAGCATGCAACGTTATGCAAAGGAAATATCATTGCCTATGCATACCATTGGTATGCATAGGCAATTATATTTCCTTTGCATTCCATTACATACCATTGCAAAGTAATACCATTTGTATTGCAATGGTATGCAACGAAAATGGTATGCAATGCTATGAAAAGGCAATACAAATTCATACGCATATCATTGGTATGCACAGGAATTGGTATTTCCTTTCCATACCGTTTCATGTTATTTCAATGGTATGCATATGCAATGGTATGTGTTATTGCACAATCTGTACTTTCCCCAAAACCTAAGGAAAGTGGGAAGATACTTGTGTAACATGAGAGTAATCATGTCATTGTCACCTCAACATGGTACCCATTTCTATTTAGGAGGAGGAAAAACCCACTCCAAGGGAGATGTCCCAAAGACCTACGGGTTTTGAGGAAGGGAAAAGGACAAGGTAAACTATCCCTATTTCTCTAGGTCACTCAAATCAGGTTGAGTCACTAAGTTATGTCTTGATAGATGAAGAAAAGATGAAGTAAAATGTACCTGCCCTTAATCAAGACAAAAAGTGAAAAATGTGGTAATTTACAAGTAGAAATTATGTTAGTTCTTCAACAAGACATTAATCTTGTGAAAGTAAATGCTAACTAGTAAGTATCTGCAATAGTAAATAAGTGTATAACAACAATAAATTAAAAGGTAACAACTGCAAAATATATCCAAAAAACTCACTTATTCAGAAAATATAACAAGATATTCAAAATTTTAATTGATAATACTTTGTCACATGCAATTTCTAGATGTGTCAATCAACAAATAAATTTAAACAGACTATCAATGATAATTGTAATAGCAACAGAGCAGAAGTGATGACAACAATAATAACCTTCAAAAATGTACTTTAAAGAGGCAATTAGATGTGGATTTTAATTCTAATCTATTGTTCTTTGCCTCTTGCAAATTGTGGGATGATTAATATGGTCAATATGACTGATATAATCTGCAAATAATGGCTGTACCAATCATCACAATAAGAGCAAAGTGATTTATAATAACTTCAGAAATGCACTTTGCTAAGGAAATTGAACAAACACTTTAGCATATATTGATAGTAACTTGCCTAGTATAAATTTTGGGTTGCTATAAGGTGGTTTGTAGGCTGATATATATTGCAAACAATGGTTGTAACATTTAATTATGAGAAGTAATTAAGTGGTTGTTAGTATCTCTAAGCTAGGTTAGTTAACTAGTTAACATTAGTAGGGTAATCAAATAGGAAATTATTTGGAGTTTGAGTTTGAAGATACTTGTCAAAGAGTGAGGTTTGACTAGTTCCTTTCTAAGGGTGGTGGAGTCAATTAAGAGACTTTCTTCAAGGCTGCTAATAAGTGTTTTTACACATAATCCAAGAGGAATAAATACCTAAGAGGAGTATCACCTTAAGTCCTCCTAGGTTTGGCCTCAAGAAGTGAGGAAGCTAGGGTGTCAAGACTTATAGGCCCTAACACCTCCTTCTTCTTGGATTTTTATGGATGAAAATTACTTTGCACAATAACTAAGTATAAACCTATAGAGAGATAACACTTTAGGGACCTAGGGTTTCACTAGTTACTATATCAATTCAATAAATCTAGGCAAATGAAAAGAACGGAATTTATCACTTTAAGTTTCTTACTTCAAGCATTAATTAAAACTTGCAATTTCATAATCTTGTATGAGCAAGCAAACCATTACCATAAAGATTTAAAATGAAAAAGTAAAAATCTACTTGCACCAAGAATAATCATGTAAAACCATGCAAGATTTCCACAAAAGTTCATAAACGTTTGTCCAAGTGACAAAAAACAAGCCTTAAAAGAGTAACACCCTCCGTATTTCAGCCAATAACCCTTAGTAGGGTGACAATTTCAGACCTCCACTCTGCCAAGTGAGAGTTATGATAAAATGAATGTCACTTTATCTTTATTTATACCAAAATTTGACCTTTAATTATTTTAGGTCAAAATATCAGGGCCGACCTGGCGAGTTTCTTACAAAATTAAATTATGAACAAAATAAAATAAATTTGCATGTAAAAACCCTCCTAGGGGTGACATTGGACCTTTTTCATGGAATTTTGGGCTCAAGGAGTGAAACGTTGGGCGTCCAAAAGCCAAAACCCTTCCCATACGTGCCAATAACCTGACGATTACCCCTAAGGTGACAACCACTACATGTAGAAATGTGCAGGGTTATATGGGTGATGTCCAAGGCCTCCAAAGGCCAACTTTAAGGTGGGAAAGGCATGAACGCATGGGTCTAGGCCCACCAAAGTTCCTCCAAAGGAAAGATATTTATTCTTCTTATCAAAACCCCTTCATCTTTATCTTCCCCCCTAGATAGGGTCTCAATATCCACCAAATGGGCTTTGAGCCCTCATGAATGTCCGAGCTAGTCATTTCTCCATGTACCTATTCACCGGGAAAGGTCCTGCAAATACAACAAGTATGCCCTCCAAGGGTCCATAAGTCACATGCATCATAATATGTAAATCACATCTAGTAATTAAAATTTTCAAACATGTGCATTAAACCCCCATAAACCCAAACAAATGCTCAAAACATTATCCAACTTGACAAGTCTAGGGTTTGGAATGGTCTCATGGTGTCCTATTGGGCGAGTCTCCCTTAAGTCAAGGTCATTTCCCCAGTGGATATTGATCCAAATCATGCAAACATATGAGTTGGTGAGGGGAAAAACCTTGGGCATGGGGTGCATGTGATAGCAGGGAAATGTAACACTCACCTATGGGTGCGTTTGTTGAGGGTGAGTTGCACCTTGTCATGGATGCAAATGTTTCCAAGACCAGTGATTGCCATTTATTTTTATCCTTTCTTTATTATTTTATCTTTCTTTCTTCATGTTGCAAGGAACACGTTTATGACCACCTTCCTAGCTTTGTGACTAGCTAGTGGCAATGCCACCCATAAGCATTTCACAAAAATGAGAGAGTTGTCTCGTGATGAGAACCCCTTTCTCTTGGATATGCAACCAAGAGCCACTACCCTGGCTTGGTGACTAGTTGGGTGGTAGTGTCATACAACTACATGTTCATGGTCATGATAGGTTGACTCATGATGAGACCTCCTATCCACCAACAAATGTCTTTAATGTTTTATTCATCTGTGGTTCCCCTTGCTGAGAAATGTTTCAGTTCTTTCTCGGGGATCCCTAGGAGAAGAATATTGAAGGTTTAAATTTGACTCTTTAAATTTTTCCAGCTACATTTCCCCCTAGTTCTTTAGCCCCATATTCCCATCATGTAAGGTAAAAACCTTTCCAAGTGGAGCCTTCCCCAATGCCCAAAAATGTGGATAGATGGAGGGGATAAAGATGGGCAATGGTAACTATGGAGGGAATGAGAGATGACTCTTTAGATATCCATTAGGTAAAAACCTATCCTAAAAGGAAACTAACTTACTAGGGCACCATGTGACCCTCCCAGGTTTGGACAAGGTAAAGAGCATAAAGTCAATAAAATGTTATGAAATATAGAAAGATTCAATGCAACATGTTTAAATTTTTTAAAAATCAGAGCGATACATACCATGATAATCATACTTATTACCACATGGAGAAAGACTCAATTCCATTTCAGGACTAAGTCGGTTTGATGAACACTGTGGTGGTGATACGTGGACTGCACTGAAGAAATGAGGGGCCCTGTAGGACCATGTTTAACCCCTCTATCTCTAGGAACTCCATATTCTAGTATCTATGGGCCTCGAGACATGATTTCATTAGTTATTTCTAGGATAGGGATAACAATATGTAATGGTATGAAAAGTAAATATGATTTCTTATGCATAACATTCCATAACATTGCAATGCATACCATTGCATAATATTACATGGTATTGCAATGTTATGCAATGGTATGCATAGGCAATGGTATTGTCATTGTATACCATTGCATACTATGGCATGGTATGCATCGACAATACCATTTCTTATTAATACTATACAATGGTATCGACGTTGCATAACATTTCATACCATTGCATGGTATGCATAGGAAATACCATTTCCTATTAATACTATGCAATGGTATGCCATGGTATGAAATGACAATACCATTTCTTATGCATACCATTGCAATAATATGCATAGGAAATGGTATTTCCTTTGCATACCATTTCATACCATTGAAATGGTATTCCGATGGTATGCATAGGCAATGGTATTGCATTTGTATACCATTTACCATGTATATCATTGAAATGGTATGCAATGTTATCCATAGGAAATGTTATTTCCTTTGCATACCATTGCAATACCATTGCAATGGTATGCAATCGTATGGATAGGGAATACCATTTCCTATGCATACTATTGCATACCATTGCAATAACAATGGTATGAAATTGTATGCAAAGGAAATACCATTGCCTATGCATACCAATGGTATGCATAGGCAATGACATTGCCTTTGCATACTATTGCATACCATTGGATGGTATTGCAATGGTATGCATAAGAAATGGTATTTCCTTTTCATACCATTGGTATTACAATAGTATGCAATGGTATGCATATAAATGGTATACAATGGTATGAAAATTCAATACCATTTCCCATGTATACCATTGCATGACATTGCAATGAATACCACTGCATAACATTGCGTGGTATTGAAATTTTATACTACGGTATGCATAGGAAATGCTATTGTCATTGTATACCATTGGAATACCATGAAATGGTATGAAACGACAATACCATTACCTATGCATACCATTGGTATATATAGGCAATAGTATTTCCTTTGCATAACATTGCATGGTATTGCAATGATATGAAATGGTATGAATAGGAAATGGTATTGTCGTTGCATACCATTGCCATGGTATGAAACAGAAATACCATTGCCCATGGATACCATTTCAATACCATGCAATGGTATGCAATGGTATTGCAATGAAATGCAATGGTATGAAACATAAATACCATTTCCTATGCATACCATTGCATACCATTGAAATGGTATGCAAATGCAATATCATTTCCTATGCATACAAATGGTATGCATAGGAAATTTTATGCAACAACAATACCATTGCCTATGGTTTGCATAGGCAATGGTATGCAATGGAAATACCAAAATGCAATACCATTGCATATGCATACCAATGGTATGCATAGGAAATGTTATGCAACGACAATATCATTGCCTATGGTATGCATAGGCAATGGTATTGTCGTTGCATACCATGCAAATGGTATTGCAGTGGTATGAAATGGTATGCAATAGAAATACCATTTCCTATGCATACCATTGAAATACCATTGCAATGGTATGCAATGGTATGAAACAACAATACCATTTCCTATGTATTTATCATTGCATACCATTGCATTATGATTAAATGGTATGAAAAGGCAATACCAATGCCTATGCATACCATTGGTGTGCATAGAAAATGTTATTTCCTTTGCATACCATTGCATGGTATGCGTAGAAAATATCATTGCCTATTCATACCATGGAATGGTATGTTGTGGTATGCAATGACAATCCCAGTTCCTATGCATACCATTGAAATACCATGCAATGGTATGCAAAGGAAATGGTATTCAATGGTATGCAATGACAATATCATTGCATATGCATACCATTTCAATAACATCCAATGCTATGTAATGGTATGCAATGGAAATACCATTTCCTATATATACCAATGGTATGCATAGCCAATGGTATTTCCTTCGGTGAAAGATAGAAGGTTAAATTGACGGTTAAAGGTGGCTTTATACTGCTTCTTGGTTGCTTCGTTGTTTTTTAATGAGGCCACCAAATATTCATTGAGGGATTCAAGGGAGAACAACCTTTTATCAAGTCATGGTGTGTTGGGAAAGAGCTCGATCTCTATGTGTAATGTTGGTATTTATTACTCAATTTGGTGTACGGATTTGATGTCCCGGACTAAATGGAAAGGGGGCATATCAGTGGCCATTTTGACAGTTTTCTGATATGCCCATAAATATGGGAAAAGCATATGATGCCAATTGGTATTATTTTTTTCAACCTTATGTCGAAGCATAGTTTTGAGAAATTTGTTCACGGCCTTGACTTTCCCATTGGATTGTGGGTAATAGGGCTAGGAGAACTCATGGGTGAATCCTAATTTGGTCGATAGCTCCAAGAATATTTCATTTTAGAAGTTCTTACCATGTTCGAAGACTAGTTGTAGGGGTACCTCGAAGTGATAGATGACATGGTTGAAGAAAAAAAGCGTCGCTTTGTTAGTCATATTGTTGAACGTGGGCATAGCTTCAACCCATTTGGTGAAGTAGTCAACGATGACTATAATTTAAGTGGGTCCATTGTTGGATGGAGAATTACATGTCATGAAATTGATGCCCCATTTATAGAAGGGGTCAAACTTTATGACCAGTTTCAAGAGGGAAGGGGGTGCATGAGCCTTATGTGCATATAACTGACATTTGTTGCATCGCTTGATTGCATGTATGCAGTCATGAAAAATCGTTGGCCAAAAATAGCCTACCTGAATGATATTTTGTGCAGTGGACATGCCAGATAAGTGACCATCGCATGCCCCATTGTGGCAATCACTCAGAATGATCTCGGTCTCGTCCAGGATGAGGCATCGTCAAAAGAGTGTGTTGACACCTCTACGATACAGAACATCTCCTATGAGGAGGTACTATGAGGCTTGGTGTCAGATACAATGGCGGTTTTCCCAAGAAAGTTGAGGAATGAATTTTTTAGTTCGTAGATAGATGGAAATATCGTCATACCATGGTTTTGTGGAGGAGATAAGAAATAAATGCTCATCAGGGAAATCCTCATTCATCGGGGGGTATGAAGAGTTAGATGGAAAGTCGATGAGGAGTTCGACGAGGACAAGGAATTTATTTCTCTTTGGGGTGGTGAAATCTAGGTCATATTCTTGGAGAATAACAATCTAGTGAGTGAATTTTCATTGATCTGGCAACAACACAAGAGGTAATGCATGGGGTTGGAATCTATGACTACTTTGGTAGTATGAAGAAACATGTGGTGGCACAACTTTTTCACTATGAGAATGATTGATAGGGATATCTTCTCCTCATAATTGTATTTGAGTGGTGGTCGAGAGAGGTTCTTGTTGATGTAGTATATCAAATGTTCACGTTGATCATCGTCAACTTCAACGAGGATGCCGATGAAATAAACTTATGAAGAGGATAGGTAGAGTATGTAACCCCTATTGTAGTCTAGGGGACTGACTAAGGGGTCTTTGTTGAGTGCATCTTGCAGTGAGTCAAAGGTGGCTTGGGCATGGTGGTCCTAGTGAAACAAGATGTCACGAAAGATGAATTTGTAGGAAGTTGTGGGAATGAATGGCATAATCAAGGAAAAAATAATTCCATAAAGTTTGGCTAAAATGAGGCTAATCTTCTTTTCCAAAATAATTCCATAAAGCTTGGCTAGAATGAGGCAAATCATAATGGTCCTATAATTAGAGGGAATTTTTATATCTCCATTTTTAAAAATAGGAATAATGAGGCTTTGCATCCAAGGTTTAGGGAAGCCCTTCTTCACTGTTAAATTAAAAACTACATATATACAGATTTTAATTTTATTTTTAATTTTTTTATAAACTGATGTATTTCAAAAAAAATTTGCCTAATTTTTTGATATAATGTTTTAGTTTAGGGGTTTTTCATTTTTTTTAAATTTTAGATAATTTTTTAAATATTTTTTTATTTTTATTTTCATTTATTTTTTAGTTTTTTTAGTGTTTTCTAATTTATTTATCTTTTAGGTTTCAAGGGTTTTTTTCATTATGATTTAAAAAAAAAAAATTATGTTATTGTTTTTTGGGGAAATTTTAAATTGTTTCATTTCTTTTTGGATTTTTTTTCCACCTCTTTTTTTATATTTTTCTTTTTTGTTTAATTTGGGTTTTGAATATTTTTTTTTAAAATGTGTTTTTTTGCTTCACTAAAAAAAAACTGCAAATATTTTATCATTTTTATTTAGATTTTTAAGTGACCATTTTGTATCAAATTTTGGGTTTTTTTTTGCATAGGGATCTATTGTCAAAACCATGGTTTCAATTAGGTCGTAATTAGCCATAATTTTAAAGTTTATAATTTTTTGTATTTTTTAGTAAGCTTCAATTTTTTATTTAGGTGTTAATTTAAATGTTTTTCTTTGCTATTGTATGTGCTTTGAAGGCCATGCTTGAAAAATGTTTTAATTTTGATCACATTTGAAAAAATGGTGCTACCGATAGCACCACTTTTTGATTTGGAGGTTGATTTTCATGTTTTTTATGCAAAAATATGGGTTTTTTGGGCCATAATTCTCGTTTTGAGGTCATAGTTCACATTAAGTTGGTATCTTTGTTTTGGATGAAATACTTCTCTCTGAATGTGAGAATAGGTCAGTTTTATCCCCTGAAAGCACAAACGACTAGGAAAGAAAACTTTAACAGCCTAATTGGGGAAGAATTTGATCCAAATCCCCAATATGGTCGCTAATCTATTGGGTTATTTTTGTCACTTGCGTGAGAAAAAAGGGGTCCCTTAACTATCTAGTTATGATATCAACACAACACAACAATGTGTTAATTTATTAGTGGCTCAACCTAATATAAAGAAATAAGTAAACAACAAGGAAATACAACTAAACTAAGCATTTTAAAATAGATGCAAGAAAGAGACACAAGGAATAGCTACCAAATGAAACTGATCTTCAAATTGATAACACCTTGGAGAAGTATGGGAACTTATGGGTCCCCTCTTCCTCCTTTGGAAGGATATTGAGTCCCCAAATACAAACATTTCTCTCTTCTAACAATGGCTAAAAATGAACATACAATGGTGAACAATTGATGGTTGAACTTCTCAAGAGGAGAGAGGCAGAACCCTTGTTATGAATTCTCAAAGAGTTCTAAGAGGAAGATGGCTTCTCAAAGAAAAAATGAACAACATACAAATACTTAAATTGCTTATTATTTTTTGCATATAATGCCCTTTATTTCTATGAGGATGACAATTTTTTTCCAAACTAGTTTCGAATGTGAACGGGAAGCCTTTGGAGGAACCTCCCATCACTTTCAGTGATCCCAATGTGGAATTTAGGGGCAATTTTGGGTATGGGGGAGATCCAGTCCATCCCAGAAGTGGTTGAGGCATGACCAAAATCATCAATACAATGTTTTTTCATCCACGTGGGTTTTTCGTGTATCAGTCACACAGTCCGTGTAGTGTGTGTGTCGTATGCCATGTTTGTCTTTGCAGGTGTGCGTGTGCTGAGAGTTCGTAATATGCACGGAATTTCCGAACCATTTTTTTATAGTTTTCTGTTTATCTTGCCAAAGTGAGTGGAATCCTTCCATAATTATTGGTAGTATGTTGTGCTTGTGTTTCCTATTTCTTCATCCATTGCTTGTTTTTGTGGTGATCAATTTTTCGGTAATAATAGGTGGGTTCATTTTGTCACTTGGGCGATAAAAAATAGGTCCCTTAACTATTTAGTTAGGCTATCAATACAACACAACAATTTGTTAGTTGATTAGTGGCTCAGCTAAATAGAAAAAAAGAAGTAAACAACAAGGAAATACAACTAAACTAAGCATGTAAAAATAGATGCAAGAAAGAGACACAAGGAATAGCTACCAAATGAGATTGATCTTCTAATTGATAACACCTTGGAGAAATATAGGAACTTATGGGCCCCCTCTTTCTCCTTGGGAAGACTCTTGACTCCCCAAATACAAATATTTCTCTCTTCTAACAATGGATTAAAATAAACATACAGTGGTGAAGAATTGATGGTTGAAATCCTCAAGAGGAGAGAGGAAAACCCATTTCTATGAATGCTCAAAGAGTTCTAAGAGGAAGATGGCTTCTCAAAGACAAATTGAAAAACATAACAATACTCAAATTGCTTCTTGTTTTTTTCATACAATGGACCTTTATTTATAGGAGGATGGCAAGTTTTTTCCAAACTAGTTTCCAATGTGAATGGGAGGCCTTTGGAGGTACCTCCCATCCCTTTCAATGATCCCAAGGAGGAATTTGGGGGCAATTTTGGGTATGGGGGGGATGCACTCCATCCCATAAGTGGTTAAGGCCCGACCAAAATCATCAATGCATTTTTTCTATATCCGTGTGAGTTTTCCATTGGTCAGTCACGTAGTCTACGCATTGTGCACATCGTATGCCATGTTATCCCACAAGGGTGTGCACGCAATGAGAGTGCTTAATACACGTGTAACTTAAAAATGGTTTTGTATAGTTTTGTGCTTATGTTGCCAAATTGAGTGTAATCCTTCCATAATTATTGGTATTATGTTGTGCTTATTTTGATTGTTTCTTCATCCATTTACTGCGTTTGTGGTGAGCAAGTTTTCTATAATAAAAATTATGCAATTTGAATTTACTAGTGCTCCCTTTACCTTCAAAAGATACATTAATAATTTCTTCAAGTCATACTTATGGAGGGTTTTTTTTACCTTTTTATAGTGATGTTTTGATATACACTAATACCATGACCAAGACCTCCTTTGATCACATCTCTCATCCAGACACGATTCTTCAAATATTACAAGAGAATCAATTATATGCCATGAAATCTAAGTGTGCATTTGTTTCACAAGAAGTTGAACATGTAGGGAATGAAATTTCTCAATTAAGGGTCGAAGCTAACCTAAAAAAGGTTGAATTCATTAAAATATTATCTATCCCTCATGATTAAAAACCTTCCCATAGTATAAGGATCTAAGTTTAAAGTGGCATACGCTATACACACTATGCATGAAGTTAAAACCCAACGTGCATGTTAACACTATCTACCCAACACCTGGTTAAACCCATCCAATCCAACATTTAAGTGGTTCAGTAACAGATGAGGTGAATGCCTAGGCCATTATATATTGTGGAATTTACGTTAGGGCATGTCCATTAAAGGCAGACTGACCTACCGAGTACTCCCCATTGCAGGCTCAACACTTTAGAAAAATTCACATGGTAAGGAGTGGGTTGGAGTACCAGTTCTTCTTCCCCACGACCGAGGGATGTGAGGTTCCATTACACCCCTCATAATTGTCTCTTGAGTCTCCATTTCACTTTTCCATTTCCATGGTTACTCTCTGCGACTGGTAATAGCATTTGCCTCTCGTGATAGTATTCAGCTTTGGGGAGAGTGGTAACAAAGGTGCTCTAGAAATTCTCTCCACAGGTATGGTAAGTACATTGTTATATTTGTAATACATTTTATATGGGTTCTCTTGAGTTATGCATTCCTTTTCAATTGTTCTTTGTACCACTGATTATTCTTGTAAAAAAAGTATGTTCACTGTGCAATATCTTTTCTGCAAGCACTCTCTGTCTAGTGAAAAGGATTTTTGAACAAACATTTTCAAATGGGTGCATATTTCATTTGTTGTGTAACGCCTTCTCTGTCTGTACAATGTATGCTCTATGTGGAATATCTTCTCTATCTATGCAATGCATGTTCTCTGTGGGTGTTGAGTCACATTTCTCGTACTCTGTTTTCTTTGGTCTGGAGGTAACAACCACACGATATTGCGCCTTCTGGTGCAGTTGTCTTGGGTTCCACAAGGATAAATATTTTTCATGCATGTTAGGTAAATCCCTTTAAATTTTAACACCCAGGTTTGGTGGTTGTTATTATGTTTTCTCCTCTGTTGGATATTTTTCCTTAAGCCTGTATCTTCACGTTCCTTCCCAGTTAAACCGTGAGCATTTTGGTTATAATACAAAATCTCTGCAATTTTCTCGTGCTTGTTTTAAGTCTATAAGTATTCATTATATTCCATAACATTTGTCTTGGAGGGTGTTGTGTAAGTAAATAACCATCAGTTTGGGACCTATACATGCAGAGAATTGATGAAAGACATTTCCCCAATATCATGATGATAAATCTTACATTTTAACACCTGACCTTAACCTTCATAGCATCATATGCTTAGTGGATACGTTTCAAACTTCAATTATTTAACTCTATAATATAATTTTGTAATTTCTCTTTTTATTTTATATGGCAAGGTTAAAACCCTTATTCATCGAAAACAACATCAACGCTTCTTGTATGAAGTCAGTGGTTAAAGAGTATCCTTGCTGATAAGAAAAATGTGCTATGTATCTCTTAAAACACCCATGGACTTTTCAACCTCTCCCTTTTAAAGTTATCTCGATTGGTATAGTTACATTTGTCTACATTTTTGAGAAAAAAACGCCTTCGACAACTCTCCTTAGAACAAAATAGGGTCTTATTATTTGATTATAACCGAGGCTTTCATTCGATTTTAATAAAAGAATTAGGTCCTCACTAGAATCTTCATACACCCAGATTGCCTCCTTTGCACCTATGTGGTGCTTCATGATTTAAAATTATTATTTTGTTTATTGCTCATACACATTTTATTCCAGATTTCATTTCTATGCATCTTTTTCACTACTCGATAATTTAATCCCCTCTTTAATGTAAGCACTAACATGATGGAATCTCGCCTATGTAAAAAGGTAACTATGTTTTTTTTTATATGTTCGTTTATCTACAATATTCTATGGTTCTTTGTATGGGATTGGTATTTTCTTCGAAGTAATACTTGTTGTTTATTGAAACCCTTCCCTTGATTATAGTATGAACTTATATCTATACATATATGTGTGTGTGTGTGTGTGTTCTTTGTAATTTATAGCCTTCAGGATATCAAAGCTACAAAATTTAA
This sequence comes from Picea sitchensis, assembly GCA_010110895.2. Taxonomy (NCBI): domain Eukaryota; kingdom Viridiplantae; phylum Streptophyta; class Pinopsida; order Pinales; family Pinaceae; genus Picea; species Picea sitchensis. The sequence goes on along the minus strand of SNQJ01S0008643.1, from coordinate 75,033 downwards.
TTATAAGTTTGTTTATGTTTTTATTACTTGCACAAGTATTTAATTTCACATGTATATACACTAATGATGGGTCCCTTGGTCTTGCGAGTGAATCCATCAGATGGATTACACACCCACTTCCCCTCCTGGATCGTGGATCGACCACTTCAAAATCCAACGCTAACCCTCTGATATTCAATCAGGATCTCAGATAAGTATGCTTTGACTCTTTTATTTATCTTATTCTTTAATGTTAGTACAATAGTAAGCTACTTTAATAATATTGAATTACTCCTTTGCGGGTTGGGAGAAAAGATAGTGCACTTGGTGAAGAAAATTGGCATGTCTACGAGTTGCATATTTATTTCACCAGTCCACGCGCACTTGCAGATAGTTCATGTATTCTTTTAAATCTATGTTTAGAATATCTATGGAGTTCTTGGGTCGAAGGAAACTCAAACTGTAACATTTTGGTCAACGACCTATTGACTGTAATAAATATAAATTTTGGCATATATTCTATAATCTGTTGTATCATATATATTTCTTGGATAATAGATAAAAGAAAGTATCTGAGACTTTTGTTCCTTATAATAAACATAATAGAAAAAAAGTCAATGCACACACACACACACACACACACAACATTTATACATAGTGGTAAGCCACAATCTAACATGGTTGTACAATCCACTTTAAACATATTTTACTTATATGTATAAAATGTAAAACATAATAACAACGAGATAACATCCATAATACAATATCAAAAATAAAAGTACATAGCTGAGATACATATCTAAATACTGATGCTGAGAAAAAAATAGAACAACCACATTCCACCCAACCATAGAAACAGAACAACCACAATCACTTGTCCCGATCACCCCCTAGCCTGGCCATGACTCCATAAGGGAGAATTGAATCATACTCCTTATCCACTGTCACCTTCAACACTTCAGAAAATTCTTTGCCTCACACCAGATGTGCTCATAACATCAAAACATTTCTCAATGCCAACATACTCAGGAACGTCCTTCCTCCCACATATGTTGTATTTATCTTGTGCCTAGGTATTTCCATTACTTTTCCTCCTTGGGAAATTTGCAGCTTTACAAATCCCTAATTTTTAGGGGCTCCTAGTGGACAAATTTAACTTCTTCCACTTGTAAAAATCATCTCTAAGTTAACTCAAACATGTCCCCCACTCATGGAGTCATATTCAATTATTTTTAACGTAGATGTTCCATTTGTCTTCCAACATTTAATTTATTAAAAAAAAATTCCCATACATGTGTCCAACAAAAGAGGACAATTGGGAAAGTAAATTTTTTTCCCAAGGGTCATAAAATAATAATTACATAATCCAAAATTCTAAATTTGGATTTTCCATAAATGGAAATTTATTTCTAAATTCGGATTTTCCATAAATGAAAATTTATTTCTAAATTCAACTTGGAATTTAATTTCTAATAATTTGAGGATATCACATCTCTCAAGAAGAATGGAGTGGTATGAAATCAAGTGTTTCTCATTTTAAAGTTTTTAGTTGTGTGGCTTATGCTCATGTTCCTGAAGAGGTGAGGAGAAATCTTGACGATAGAAGTAAAAAATCATATTTGTTGGATATAGTGAACAATTTAAAGAACGCAGGTTGTATAATCATGTTACCAAGAAACTGATAGTAAGCAGAGATGTGAAATTCCAAGAAGATAAATCTTGGGATAACCAAACAAGAGAAATAGTTGTAGATACGATTCCTTCTATATAGGAAGATAAGTAGGTGGATTCTATAGGAAAACAAGATTCTCCACCAAGACTTCCAAGATTGCAAGTACAATTCCAAGGAGAACAAACATAACATAGTTTATCTTCTTCTTCTAGTGAGAATTCATATCCCACTATAACAAATTTGAGGAACCCAAAAACAAGAAGCTTGAGAGAAATTTATGAGCAGAATGATGACGTGGATCAATATGAACACTTTGCTATGTTATTCTATCAACTAGTATACTTTGAAGAAACAATCAAAGAAGAAAAATTGGTTGATGCAATTAATGAAGAAAATCAAGCAATTGAAAGAAATGACACATGGGATCTTGTGGATCTCCCTACAGGTAAAACCAACATTGGAGTTAAATGGTTTTATAAGACAAAATTCAATGAGAAAGGAAAAGTAGAGAAGCATAAGGAAAGACTTGTCGCAAACGGGTTTTCTCAACAACCTGATATTCACTATGGAGAAACATTTGCTACAGGATACTATCATAGAAGTTATGGCAGTTACAGCTCAAAGAAAATGGTCAATCTATCAAATGGATGTTAAATCAACCTTTCTAAATGGAATTTTATAGGAAAAAGTTTATGTGGATCAACCACTAAGATTTCGGATCAGAGGTAAAGAGTATAAATTATACAAATTGAATAAAGCATTGTATAGTTTGAAGCAAGCTCCAAGAGCTTGGTACAGTGACATTGATTCTTATTTGCTCAACAATGGGTTCAATGTGAGTAGCCATGAATCCACACATAACACCAAAAGAGATCAGAAAGGTAATATTTTGATACTTTGTCTCTATGTTGATGACATGATTTATATAGGAAATTTGTTGTTAATGAATTTAAGGAAGCCATGCAAAGTGAATTTGAGATGAATGATCTCGGTCTTATGAAATATTTTCTCAAAATTGAAGTTGAGCATCATGAAAAAAAATTGTAATATGTCAGCGAAAATATGCCACAAATATTTTGAAAAGGTTCAAAATAAACAAATGCAAGCCAACAAATACACCAATTGCAACATGTACAAAGATAAGTAAGAAATATAAGGAACATAAATTGATTATAACTTGTATAAAAGGCTTGTAGGGAGCCTCATGTACCTTACATCTTTGAGGCCAAATATTATGTATGAAGTGATCTTAATTTCAATATTTATGTAATATCGCAACATCTCTCATTGGAAAGTTGAAAAACGAATTCTGAGGTATATTGCAGGTACAAAAAATTATGAAATTTGGTATTTCAATTTAGAAGATGATTCACTTGTTGGATATAAGGATACTAATTTTGCAGGTAGAATTGATGATAGGAAAATTACGTCAGGGTAAGCATTTCTATTAGGTACAGGTTTAATTTCACGTGCTTCAAAGAAACAACCCATCATCACAATTTCTTTAGCAGAAGCAGATTATGTGGTTGCAGTTGCAACTTCAGTAGCTTGTCATGCAGTTTGGTTGAGAATGATCCTTAGAGATCTGAGAAGGAGCCAACTCCTATATTTTGTGACAACAATTCAACAACTGCATTATCTAAAAATCATGTGTTTCACCGCAAGAGTAAACACATTGGCATTCGCTATCATTTCATCTTCCAGCTTGTCAATGATGGTATCATCATGTTACATTTTTTTCATTCATAAGAACCATTAGAAGATATCTTCACCAAACCATTGTGAAGAAATACCGTTGAATTTCAGAGAAAACACTTAAGCATTGTGTGTGCTGGTTTTTGTAATGGTCGAAATTAAGGGGGAGTGTTGAATGGTGTAATTTCTCCCTCATTTACTTGCTTGACTAAGTAGATGGATAGGCATCATAAATGCACATATTAGATAGGTGGATATGCATTTATTACGTACATGAAGGATGGAGAATTCTAGAGAAATATCTAGTCTCATGTATTTGAAATTTAGTTTAATGTATGAATGGGAAGAAGAGCTCAAGAGCTCCATTATTGTGTGTGTGCATACTCTCTTATGTGAATTATTGCCTCTACTTGAACTTGAACACCAAACACCAAGTTGTGAAGATAACCAATGTTTATATAGAACCAAAAAAATCATCAAAGGCATTGATCCAGATTTTATGAGTAGAACGAAATGACTACAGATTATTACTAGATTTTTAACACAGCATAATAGAGATACAGTAAAACTGGTTTTCTATTCAATAAGGAAATAAGTTGAAACTGTAAAATGCAGCAAAAAACAAGCTTACTGGAATGGTGGTGGCTTATCTCTAAGAATAGATGTGACGGTTGCGCTCATTCGCTAGAAGATGATTACAATGAGGCTCTCAAGGCCTTTTTACAATAAACAGGAGTTTCAAAAACCCTAAACATCCAAAAACCTAACCCTAGGAGATGAAGCGCCAAAAGTCATGTGGGCCCTGTTTGGGTAAGTCAGTACATCAACTTCTCCGGGTTGTAGCTTTTGCATACGATATTTGTTTTAGGCATATGATAGCCCATTGGAAATATCTATCCGATGAATACAACAGTTGCACAAAAAATATTGTTTAGGGCCTCAAAACGGCTCCAAAAGTTCAGGACCCAAAAAACTGCTAAAAATAGTAAGTTATCAAAATTGCTAGAAAGTTGTTTTGAGCCAGTTGGAAAAGGTGGGTGCCCATCAATATCCATCCGGATCAATCCTCCATCCTTAAGAAGAAATGGTCTCCATTGCATTGAGTTCCCCCATCAGATGAGAAAATTTCTGTTGAATTTGTCCCCGGGTGAGCCACTTGCCTTGGTGCAAGAGCTTCCCTGCTTTAACGACTCGATAAAGCTGGATCCTTTGTTGTCGAGTGCCCTTGATCTGTATGTCCACAATCTGATCACTGGATGCCTGTTGTATGTAGTTGGGGTTGATCTTTGTTGGTGTCAGTTGTTCTGCTACGTCTGAGGTGTCCAATAATGGTGGGAAATAAGGTTGAAGGAGGTCCACATTGAACACTGGGTGCAGGCCAAGGAAAGGAGGAATGTTGAGTGCAAAAACATTATCTCCCATAGCCTTGGTGATGGTGTAGGTCCCATAACGGAGTGGGTGAAGCTTCTGATGGGGTCTTGTAAGGCGTTCTTTCTGCAAGTGCAACCAAACTTTGTCGCCGACCAGAAACTTATGTGGAACCCAATGTTGATCATGGCGTTGCTTGTACTTGTCATTGGACTTCTGTAGGATATCCTGAACCTATTGGCAGATGTGTTGGATCCTCTCAATGAACGAGGTGGACTTGTTAGCCTCAGTTGGTGCAGGAGAGGAGTCGGTCGAGGTGACTGCAAGGGGAAGTGCAACATCTATGAGACCCAATGGTTGGAATCCCAACCCCACCTGAAAGGGCATGTGGTTGGTTGAGCTATGCAGGGCTTGGTTGTAGCTATGCTGGACATAGGGAAGACTCTCATCCCATGTGCAAGGGTGCTTGGAATTATACATGCGTAGGATATGCATGATCATTCGATTTATGACCTTGGTTTGGCCATCTGTCTGGGGGTGGAAGGCCATGGATTTGGTGAGCTTGGTGTCCAGCAGTGACAAGAGGTTCGACTAGAATGTGCTGAGAAATCTACTGTCCGGATCTGAGACAATGGTTTGTGGGATTCCAAAATGTACCCAAACTCGTTCAAAGAAGAGCTTGGAAGTGTCTTCTGATATGATGCTCTTCTTGCAAGCAACCAGAATCACCATCTTAGAAAAGTGATCAACAACCACAAAAACACAGTCATTTCCCCACTTGGTGGAAGGGAGGCCTGACATGTAGTCCATTGAGATGGATTCCCATGGCCTGTCAGGAGTAGGAAGAGGGGTGTACATGCTCTGTTTCTTAGTGGTTGGTTTGGCAATAGTGCACGCAGTGCAAGACCTGATATACTTGTTGACCTTTTGTCGAAGTTTCGGCCAGTAGAAATGTTTTTGTAGCATCGTCGTTGTCTTTTCGACATCGAAGTATCTTGCCACCCGATTGTTGTGGGATTCCTAGATCATCCTCACTCACTCACTTGATGGAACACATATATGGCCTAGACGACACAACAACCCATCTTGAAAATGGAAATTATTGACAACTGCCTTTGCACCCAACATTTGGTAGGTGGTGGCGAAGTCTAGGTCTGTCTCATAGAGTTGGGGCCATCCAAAGGTCTCATGTCCGCAGAAGTCTAGACTGTGGTGAGTGTCACGACTAGTGGTCTGCTGAGGCAATCAACGACGTGGTTGGTGCTTCCTGTTTTATACTTGATGTTGAGGTGGAATTGTGTTGGTGGATGTGTTGGATCCTCTCAATGAATCGGGTGGCTTTGTTAGCCTCTGTTGTAGCAGGAGAGGAGTTGGTCGAGGTGACTGCAAGGGGAAGTGCAACATCTGTAGGACCCAATGGTTGGAATCCCAACCCCACCTAAAAGGGGTTGTGGTCGGTGGAGCTATGTAGGGCTCAGTTGTAGCTATGCTGGACATAGGGAAGACTCTCATCCCATGTGTGAGGGTGCTTGGAATTATACATGCGTAGGATATGCACGATCATTCGATTTATGACCTCGGTTTGGCCATCTGTCTAGGGGTGGAAGGTCGTGGATTTGGTGAGCTTGGTGTCCAGCAGTGACCAGAGGCTCAACCGGAATGTGCTGAGAAATTGACTATCCTGATCTGAGACAATGTTTTGTGGGATTCCAAAATGTACCCAAACTCGTTCAAAGAAGATCTTTGCAGTGGCTTCTGTTGTGATGCACATTCTTGTGGACCACTTTTGATGGTAGTCATTCTGCAATTTTCTTTGTGTCTACATGAACTACAGTGGATTATTATCAGTGTGGATGACTGTCTCCCTCCCAAGAATGTAATGTCTCCACTGGCGGCAGGCTTGCACAATGGAGCATATTTCTATGTTGTAAGTAGGGTACTTACAGACAACATCTGATAGTGTCGCACTATGATAGGCCACAAAAAGATCTATCCGAGGACTACAACAGTTGCATAAAATTTCATGATGAAATTTTGCGACAACAACATGCCCCAAAAAACGTCGTTTACGGCCTCAAAACGGCTCTGGAAGTTCAGGACCCGAAAAACTACTAAAAATAGTAAATTATCAAAATTGCTAGAAAATTGTTTTGAGCCAGCTGGAAAAAATGGATGACCACCGTTATCCACCTGAATCAGGCACAAAACTAACCAAAAGCATATAATTTATGGCAGAAAGAGCATTATCCTATATTAATACAATACATTTATTTACATACAATTAAAAAAAAATCAATTGCAAAGAACTTTACATTGGAATTATTAAAATATAAATAAATAATATTATGTGGGCCCTATGTTCCTCGGATTTTAGTACTAAATTATTTATCTACAAGTATTTTTTCAAACTAAAACTATTAAAACATACTCAACTATACTAACGATAAAGAGGATCCTATAAATAGCTAAGTACGATATATGGTTTGTCACATTCATATTTGAACGTTATTGGCTGACAATTTACAAAATATACAATCTGCTTTCGCTTCATTTCTCTTTAATTGTGGGAGGTCAGTGCTTCAGTGTTTTGATTTAAAAAATCTTAACTGATTTTTTTTTTCATCCGCTCAATTTGTCTGAAGATGGCGAACATTGTAATAAAACCGACCGTATTGCTTCCCACTCTGATGTAGAGGAAGGGATTGTGTCCCGCCGAAGGTTCAAGTTATTGCATTTGATATTGCGTCTCCATCTACTTGATGCTGGCTTTTGTCGGATTAATTAGTATTTTAACAACCATTTATTAAGAAAAGGGTTAAATTTATTAGGGAAGAATATTTAGTCATCCTTCCAGATCCTACAGCGTTATGAAAAAGATCATTGATTTACCGCTATCTAACTTTCTATGGACCAAATCTTATTAAGTTGTGTCTGAGTCTGTCTGTCACTATTTTAAAAGTAAAAGGTTAAATATTATATTTAAATGTTTTTTCTTACAAGTATGATGTATATTATTAATATGTGATTTATAAAGTTCTATTAATATAAAAAAAAAATAATCCAATTTGAAATAAAAAGATGTAGATTATTAATATATGATTTATAAAATTCTATTAATATAAAACATCTTTAATCCAATTTGAAATAAAAAAAATGTTTATTTTATCTTCCAAATATTTTTAATATATTTAAATTATGTAAAAATTAATAATACTTTTAAATAAATATGTAAATTTATTTTATTATTTTAAAATGGTAATATTTTTAAATACACTTTTTTCTAATGAAATTAAATAATGAAAAATTATGTGTTTTTTGTTTGCTACTGTGTGTCTATCTAAGTTAATCTTAGAAAAAAAAACATTCCAAACCAATCACTATATAAAGATAAATAATGTTAAAATGATTTATTCTTATTTTTTTAGTTTAAATATATATTTAGAGAAGTTTGTGAAACATCTATTCCCTTTTTCTCATCTATATTTGGAGAAGCTTGTGAAACACTTCATTCCCTTCTTTTTGGATGATATTTAAGATAAATTGAATTTGAGAGTAACTTAAACCTTTATTAACACATGAGTCAAAATCTATATAGCAATATGTTCATTGAAAATTCACTGCATCACTTCACTTACAAAAACCAATTCTAAGTGATATATATATATATATATATATATATATATATATATATATATATAATTTAAAATAAATAAATACTATAAGAAAAATAGTATCATGTCATATAAGTACACTTTATGGAAAGTAAATTAGCGGTGGAAGGGTCGAAAAAGCCCAAAGTTTGGATAAAATATGATATTGGGACGATGGAGTAAATCCAATGTGAATTGACGACGAGTAATCTAAACAATAAAGCAACCTGAGCCCACCCAGGAGACCAGAAAAAGAGTACTCTAATTCCAAAAAAAACCTGATCCCACCCAGCAGACCGGAAAAGTATTGGTTGGATAGTCACCCAGCAGACCAGAAGAGAGTATTCTAAACCAAAAAAAACAACATGAGCCCACCCACCAGACCAGAGGAGTATGGGTTGGATAGTGAATTGGACGGTTTGATTATGATATCTAAGAAGTATCATAACAAGTATAAATAATAAGTTCAAATATATGATAAAAATATTCTTTACAGCACTCTTTAAAAACAGCGGCAACAGAATGTAATGTGAAACAAGAGAACCAGTGAGAAAAGTAAAGATAAATAGACAGAAAAGAAAGATCTCAAAGCAAATGGATAAAAAAAACCTCAAAATATGGACTAAAGAAGAAAACAAAGAGTATACTAAAAATATAAATAGAAAACAAGTAGATAATATGACTTAATTGAATAAAAAACTTTGAAAGGGTATACCGATATCATTTATCCTTTCATATAGAAAGTAATAATTTGATTATAAAATATTTAATGTTCTTATGTTGAGTTGTGCATTGTAACTAAGTACCATAATAATAGAATTAAGATGGTGCCAGTTTATCAAAACAGGCCTTCACAATGCATCCACTTAAAATAGCATATAATCAATGGGAAGGAGGTCATGAGGGCCCAAATATCTTTTTGCAAAGATAAGTGGTTTTGTTATTATCCTAGATTTATGTATCATTTTGTGTACATAAAAATTATTAGGTGTTAGTATTATAAGAAAAGTGAAATTTTCATATAATTATGTCAGTGGATCAGACTATAAAACTCAGTAACCTTTGATGTAATGTTTTGTCATATAATAGATTATATTAATATAAATATAATGTGCAATTTTTAGTGGAAAAAAAAGTAAATATTATAATACATTTTAAAAAAAAAATTATTAGAAAAATCCAAAGTATAAAATAAATATTTTTTTATTACAATAATAAATTATACTTTGTATTTATATTATAACTAAAATCTTTATATTAAAGGAATTATACATATTTCATTTAATTATTTAAAATTTAATTATATTTAATTATTTATTTATTGAAATAGTAAATTATAAGTTATATTTATAAAATTTTGATTTTAAAAAAATTATAAATATTTCATTTAATTATTTAAAAAATAATTATATTTAATTATTTATTTATTAAGATGGTAAATTATACTTTATCTTTATAAATTTTGAGTATATAAAAATTATAAATATTTCATTTCATTATTTAAAAATTAATTATATTTAATTATTTATTTCTAAAATTAATAAAATACTCAATATTTCGATTATATTAATTTAATTTTATAAATTAAATATTATAAACAAATTTTTGATATTCAAAATATATTAATAATTTTTCTTTTTATATAATTTTATTGTTTAATTTAATTAATTTAGATATCTATTTAAGATATATTGTAGATGAAGAGGTAATAAGTCATAATTTCAAATCTAATTAAATTGTTTAGTTCTATCATTATAGTTAATTATTTTTTATATTTGTATAATAACTAAAATGAGAATATTAAGAAATTATACATATTTCATTTAATTATTTAAAAATTATAACATTTAATTCTAATTATTTTTAAATTAATAGAATATTTAATATTTAGGATGTATAGTAATTTTATTTTATAGATAAAATATTATAAATATTTTTTTGATATTCAAAATATACTAACATGTTTTCTCTTTTATATAATTATATGGTTTTCTTTGAAGAAAGATAGTATGGAGAAAATAAATAATTCATGTTATTTTTCATATGTATGTAAAATAACATTTGTATCATATAAAGAGAATGGAGAAATCCAAATTGGTACATAAAAATAATTTTAAGCTCAAAACATGATCAAAGAATAAAGGTTTCCTCATAAAAAAAATACTTGTAATCTTCACTAAACAATGGCACTCATAATCTTAACAAAATACCAATTATTGAGACTAAATTGCATTAAAGGTAGTGTGAGGGTAATATGAGATGGATTCTTAATGTGATAACTATCCTTTACAATTAGAATGTTGAGGTATGTGTTAAACATCTTGTATGTTGTTAGAGAGATACAATGCTCTGTGGTGAATGTGAAGGGTTTCTAACCTATCCTAAATCTAAATTATTATCAGTTATACTTCACACTGAATGTGAAGGAGAAATTTATACTCATAGTGAATTTGTAAGGGTTTCTACTTTGCCATGAATTTGAACACATAACTTTATAATTACCATAAATTTGAACTGTGAAGGGTTTCTACATTGCAGATACATTACAATTAATTCATCCTAGATACCAAAAAATCTCAAGGGGATACCTAAAAAACAACCCTAGATATTCTCTATGAATATATAGAGTGAATAGAAAATTGTACAGAAGAGAGAGAATCCAAACTTAAAACGGAGCTGGAAATAGTGGTTGATTATAAATTTAAATCATTTGAAGATAAGATTGAGACAAAGTTAGAAAAAAAAAATAGGGTTAAAGAGTGAGTGGAAAAGATGGAGGCTTGGTTACAAGAAATAGAAAAACAAAGCCAAATTTTTTTTTATCAACTAAGCAGGCAGAGTTCAAACACAATGATAATCTTAGGGACAAGATTACAGAGCTAGAAGAAAAAATTATTAGCAATTTGGCTGTAAATCGTTTGGAACCTAAGTTGGATATCAAACCCATCAGAGAAGAAATGAACAAGCTCATATCATTAGACCATGAATCTAAAAAAAGAGTCTCGAGCCTCATAATTTTCTATGTAAAATATCAAAGAGATGAGACACCTTGGAAATAGTAAAGGAAGAATTAAAAAATAAATCACAAATTGAGACAACTTGCCTAGTAGAATAAAAAAGGTTGGAAAAAATAATTGAAAATAAATATAGGTTGATGAAGGTTAATGTAAGCTCTAATGACTATAAATGTGGCATATGCAGAAAAACACCAAGATTAAAAGGGTCAACAATATTTATCAATGAAGACCTCATTCCAAAGAACCAAGCTTAATTAACTAAGGAAGTTCAAAAGGTGAAAGAAGCCACGAAGGAAGGGAAATGGGAAACCATTTAGAATAGAAAGGATATTACTATGGATAGAGACTAAAAAGATAACATAAATAGAAAATCGGGACACTCCATATCCTTTCTTGGAACTTTCGTGGTTTTCCATGGAGTAAAAGGCCTACAGTAAGTTGGATCTCAAGTGACATTGATATTATTTTCTTGGTTGAAACTTGGGAGCTTGAAGAATCTAAGTTCCCTAATATAGAAGGATTTGTTTTATGGTCAACATGGAACAATAAGTGCTCATGTATAAGGGTTGGAGTCATAGCATGTTATATAAAAGTCAACATCTCTCCTCACATTCAACTTCATAAGAAGTATCCTCTCAATTAGTACATATGGATGGAGATATCATATATTAATGCTAATAATATTTACATATAAATATGTTATTTTGCAACTATTAAATCTATAGTTTATACAAAAAACAATATAGATAAAAAGTGACCCTACAAAAGATTAGAGAAAAATATCTACAATACGAAAAATGAAGCGAGTATCCTCTTCTTAGGGTAATTTAATGCTAGTAATGCAATGAATCAAGGTATTGTTTAAGTAATGATTCCAACCCTAATCCTCTCTTGCTACATGAATACCTTGTTTTAGCTAATAGATAAAAAAGAAACTCCCAAGACCTCATCGGGAATTTCTTTAGTACTGAGATAATCAAGCTATGCAATTCTCAACATTTAATAATTTGCAATGGCCTAAGGAAGTTGAAAAAATATAACAGTATGACTTGTATCCATGTATTGGGTATCATTATCATTCATTATGTAATATCATATATGCCCATATACAAACAAATAATAAACTTTGATATTTGAGATGACCACGAACCTGAATCTGATCATAGACCTTTAACCCTAACTCTAAAATTTCCATGCACAAAAGCTCCATTGAATATCACTCTAATAACCAAAGGAAGTTACCTTTTGACAAGAAAAAAGTCGATCTTTTCTTAAATGACTTAAGTAATTATTTAAATATCTTAACGTATCATAACAATATTGAAGCTAACTATGAAAATTTTACTACAATCGTCTCTACTTGCATTAAAAAAATCTATATTGAGGTGTTATGTAAAAATAAAAATACTACAACTAACCCTTGATACGAGAATGAACGTAAAATTTCTAGAAAAGACATTAAGGATTCTTCCAATGTGTCATGAAAATATGATAAGATAAATAGATACAAAACCTTAATTAAAAGGGGATAAAAAGACTATACAAATATAAAGAAAGATAATATTTTTCACCTATTTAAGATAGATCCTCAAAAATTTTGGAGGCAAATTTTAACTCGTAAAAATAAAGAAAGTAATAGGATTCACTTGAAGGATTGAAATTTCTACCTTAAAAATATTTAAGAAACCCCTATTGTCATGGATAGCATTCCAAACAGTTCTACAAAGGATGAAGTGTTTTCTATAAAATACATTAAGTTTGGGGTTAAGCGGCTCTCAAAAGGAAAAGATAAATACATTGAAGGTTACCAAGATGAAATATTAAAAATTGGAGGACATGTCTTCATCATTCACATACATAATCTCTTCAATTTAGCTACCCAACAAGGTTTCCCAAAACCTTGGACTGAAATCCTCACTGTACCTATTTTGAAAAATGGAGATAAAAACAATCCCGATAATTATAGAACCATTATGATTAGCCCCATTTAGATAAGCTATACATAAGTATTTTGGAAAAGAAGATCAATACATGGACATAAATCAATGGAAAAAAAGATAAATGTTAAGTTAGGTTTAGAGGCTACCATTCAACTTTGGACCACCTTGTTACATTTAGGATAATTGCAGAGTAGTTTCATAATGACAAAACCAATATCCTTTGTTGTTATGTTGATTTTAGAAAATATTTTAACATTGTTCCTAGGACTAACCTTTGGAATAGGTTAGAAGAACTTAAAGTACCTTTCAATTTGAGTTGTTGAAGTAAGGCTATATGAGAAAGTTATTTCCAATTTTAGGAACATTGAGGGCTCATCAGAAGAAACTAATTGCAATATAGGAGTCAAGTATGGATTCCCCCTATCCCCTGCCCTTTTTAGCATCTATAATGATAAGTAAGAAGATTGTTTGGAGGATGTAGGTTGTGTTGGACTAACTCTCGCTAGTATAATAATCATCATTTTTCTTTATGATGATGATATGGTTCTTATGGCAAAGAGTTTGCATGACCTAGGTAAGAAACTTATAATCCTTAAGGAACGTTTTTCTTGTATGGAAACGACCGTGAACAATGACAAAACAAAGTTTACAATAATTAAATCCAAAAAGATAACCTATGATACTTTTTTGTATGTCAACAATGTCTTGGAGGAAATTACTTTATACAAATATCTTGGAATTGATATTCACTAGAAGCTCAATTGGAATTATAGCGTTGAGAAAAGGATAAATGGATGGTGGAAAGATTATTGTGGTCTTGAAAAAAATTGTAAAACAGTAGACATTTGGCTTTGGTATAAGAAAATATTCCTCTTTCTAATAGTAACCCACCAATTCTATTTTCCACAGGTGCATATTTCTTGAATTAACGTTGTTGCATATTTAAATTTAAGCTACTCTCAATTCTTTATGTGAGCCCAAAATCCTTCTATTAATAGAGTTTAGAGTACTATGTTCTCGCACCAAAACTCGTCTCACCCCCTTGAAGTTAGTAGGAACTTAATTTTCTATTGTAGGGTCCCATCTCCTTACCAACACCTCATTTATGTTTTTCTAGTCTTTGTCATTGGCTCCTTTAATAGTGCACCCACTCCATTACTTTTCCTTTCCTTTCTTAAGAAAATTTGAAGGGGGAGGGTACCCTAACCTACCTTGTCTATCAGAGAAATATTTAAGCACTAGGTCTAGATGGGCCAAAAATTAGCCATGGTTCTAGTATAACAAGGCAAAGACAATCATGTTAGAAAACTTACCCTATGTTGGAGAAGTTTATCTATTATATGCACAAGCCCCATGGTTGAGGTTTCCTTTTGGAAAATTCTTACAACAGAAAAGTTACAGGCGTATGTGCAGTAGAGGAAGTATATTGTTTCTTTGGTAGAATGATAGCTACTCCTACAGGAGTGGGATTATGTTGATAGGAACTAATAGAAATATTGTAAGTTATAAACCTGTGAAGTAAAGCAATGCATATAGATTCTTAAGAAAAACATAAATTAATCAATGGCTCGTACACATAGTACACAAAGATTTATATCGGAAACCCTTAACCGGGATAAAACCTTTCAACTCTTCATTGTACTAATTTCACCATTCACCATACAATATATAAAATACTTTTAGGTATTCCATAAATACAAAAACCCTAATCCCTTAATTTGGGATTAATTTAGAAAACCATTAAAAATAGCAAAATCTGCTAAAATAGCAAAAAACGCCCAAAAATAATTTCGGGGCACTGCCCTGAACGCTACAGGTAACCGGGGNCCCCCCCCCCCCCCCCCATAGGATGCCCCTAAGAAGTTATTTACGCACATGAAACAAAGAGAGAAGGAAGTTGGTATCGTTAGACATAGTTGTTGAATCTAATGAGCCCACACACACACATGCAAAAAATATAACACATAACCAACATTCTCCCACTTGTTGTTTTCTTTGCATCCAAGGGTCCACGGGATTATATAGTAAACGATCCAGGGCGTCAATTCCCATTGTTAATCTACACCAGGAGAACTTTTTTGTGCTTGTTACACATTATTTTCATCATCCCCATGACCATTAATGATGTAAACCTATATGTTAATTAAAGAGGGGTCAGTGGCCTGAATTTCTGAAGAAAGAAGGCAGAAGAACTTTCCCTGAGAAAAGAAGTTATGTTTTCCTCTGTAAAAATCCTATTTTGGAGGATTTATGTGGGTTGCACCATATCTAGGGTGTGGAAATGCCTGATTTCCGTAGGCTGCACTATAGCTAGGGCACGAAATTTACATAGGCTATATTATAGCCAAGTCACAACAGGCTTCGTACGTGGGGAAAATAAGCATTTTCTCGATGGTTATAGAAGGATAAGATTATATGGTGAGGTGGCCTCCGAATGGTTTGGATATTACTCGCTTTCATGATTTAGTGAGATCATCCTAACCTCCTCAACTTATAAAAGGAGAGGATCTCTCATGGAGAAAGTTAGTTGGTTTTGGAGCTTGGATTGGGATTAAGCTTGATTGAGTTGGATTTGGCTTGGAATTATTAGCTTGGTTAGAGTGGCTTTGAGCTTTGCTTTGTCAAGATAGATATCAGATCTATAGTCTAAGAATCAATTGGAGCAAGAAGTGTGTGGGAAGCAAGGAAATGTTGGAAGGAACCTTACGACATCAAGGCATCCAGTTGTAATCTCTCTTCCTATTATTAATATGATACAGTGGCATGTTTCTTTCATGTAGAATTATCTTTATTTTATTACATAATTCCTTGATCTTATGCATAGGTTGTCATTGAATATTTTTTACTACTTTCACTTTGGTTGGTTTGTGTCTCACTGCAGGATCAGTATCACAAGAGCACCGGAGCGAAACAGGAACAAAAAAGACATAAGGAAGCGACATTTAAAGGTATGTCTATCATCTTTTGTTCGGTAGTAAATTTGATTATTAGAGCTTATGGAAAGCGCCATGTCCTGTCGTGTTTTGTTCTAGATCTAGGTGGATCTAGGGGGATTAGTCTATGTCCGCATTCACTGATTTACCCATTAACAAAATTGGCAACCATACTGGGGATCAGAATGTTTTCCTAGTTTTTCTTGTTTTCCTGCTTTGATTAAATTGGTTTCTATTTTCAGAGTCACTGGAAGATCCAACTTGACTCTCTGATTGTTAAACTTCACTGGAAAACCTTCTCAATTTTTATTCTTTTATATTTTTGTTTGATTTCCACACCCTGCTTTGAGGGGCAGTGCGGTGACTTAGGATTTCCAGTCCCTATCTATTTTGATCAGTGCAGAAATGTCGCTCCCTACCTATTTTTACTAGTCCAGAAACGTTGCACCCTACCCATATCTGGCCCGCAAAAATCAGTGATTTCTGCACTGTGCTAGACTTCCGGCCTGCGGAAATTGTGAAAAAAAATGTTTTTTTGGTGGTTTTCCCTTTCCAGATCTGTGATATGGTTTTGGGGTGAGTTGTTGGGTATGATTACAGTCTGCTTGACAAAATTTGAATCTTCTTTCAGCCATCTATGCTTCATTTTTTCTTTGTTTTCTTTTGAAAGATTTGATCTCTTGCTTTAAGCGTCTTTCTGTTATAAAGCATTGTTTTTTCTTTAGAATTGTTTGGTGAAAGAATTTCTTTTTCTTTTATTGAATAATTCAAGTTAAAAGAGAAAATTTGTTTGGTTTTCTTTGTTTTACATAGATTGGCTATTTCTTTTAGTTATCTTTGAAACATAGTTTTAATTTTCTTGCTTTCCACTAATATTGGGGACATCCTTGCATTTGAAGGAGTGAAATTGCCATGAATCGTGTATTGGTGTACAATACCTTTGTCTCATTTCTTGAAAATATTGATATTGATGAGTTTTAAGATTTTGGTACATTGTGCATATGGGAATGGTAAATGTTTTCTCCTTCTCGTAGCATAGCTTTCATCGAAATGAAAAGATTTAATCTTCATCTCTTTGCATACACTTTCGAGTCAATAAAAACACCATATTGTCCACGCCATTTTTCCTTTTGAGTAACAACAACCTTATAAATAAAGCACTTATAAAAATTGATTAGACATTTTTATACTTTCGGGTAGCAAACCTACATTAGATTAGTTGTAGGGATTTGGAATAGGTGTGAAAGATAACTTTCCAAAGTTGCAAATAAACATAGAATCTTGAGTTAGGGAGCGGTTAAATCCACTTATTACATTTTGTCCTGGGAAGCCCTTCTAACACAAGGGTCAATCACGATGTCGCATTGAGACTGGCAGAGTTACTCACCCTACTTTGTTGGTCTTGGTGTAGAGGTTGCACATATTATGGGGGTCACTTGAGAGGTATACCCACAATGACGAGTGGAAGCCTTTCAAGTTGATTTCGGGATAGATACCCTGCCCTTGCGCGTGGATCAGATTGTCGATTGTTTCCCCAAGCATCACTGTAGTGATTGGTAACCTTAGTGGCCTATCTCTTTAAGGTCTTTACACATGGTGACTGTGGAGGGGCAAGTCTTCACGGTACCTGGAATCGATGTTGGCCAAACTCACTCGGTCTTCTTGGTGGGTATACCCACGTTTATGTGTGGGAGATTGCACCAAGGTGTAAGTCCATTAAGCAGGTCATCAATGTAACTTTTCCACCCGCTCTATCTCATCCCCTTCTTACTTTGTTCCCGCGACGTTGGATTTCATCACCAACTAGTGTTCTCATTGTGAGATGGTTTTGTTTGTTTGCTTGCTTCCTAGATTTTTAGCGTATGCTATTTGTTTTCCCTAGTGGACTCTAGATTGGATCTATTTTTTAATGGCATCAATTCCCGAAATGACTAATGAAGGAACCTATGATCTAGGGGAACCTTTTTTTTT
The DNA here is from genome assembly GCA_010110895.2 of Picea sitchensis. NCBI lineage: Eukaryota > Viridiplantae > Streptophyta > Pinopsida > Pinales > Pinaceae > Picea > Picea sitchensis. The sequence goes on along the minus strand of SNQJ01S0008643.1, from coordinate 56,808 downwards.
TCCTTCTTAAAGAAAAATTGGTCCTCCTCATATCGTTAGTTTGAGCCTTCCAGGTCTCAAATGCAATTAGTGCTTCATTTGTAAGCACTTCCCCCCAAGAACATCAACCTCATTTTGATCCTTCACCTTCTTCACCAGTAAGATATTCTTCACCTTCTTCAATTGCAAGGTCTTCTTCCATTTCATCTTCTTCGCCGAGTGAAATCTCCAAAGCCAGTAACTCGGTGGATAAGAAGAAGAAGAAATGAAACAATAAGAAGAAGAAAAATAAGCAAGGATCAAAACTTCCAACCACTACCAGACATGTTGGAAAACAACCAGTTACTGTTGATCGTGTTGATCGTGTTGATGATGTCAAAATCACCCAAACAACCCATAAACCCAACTACCCTTGCAGGCTTTGTAAGGGTATCCATCTTCTTAAGGATTTCCTTGGTCTATCCAAGGTTATAGAAGCGTGGTATACACACCCTCACCAATCCATGTCATTATCCTCTGAAAAACATGTTGATGACTTCCCGTCGACTAGTCAGGATATAGTTGGGAAGAAGAAAAGTAGATCCAGGTTCCCGTGTATGTTATGCAAAGGATTTCATCTAACTCATATTTTCCCTCATATGGAAGAAGCCTCTAAATTCCTAGAAGACATGACTATTTCACAACCTCAACTTCCAGATGCTTATCACAAGCTTTCTCTCAACCCACCTGTAGTTGATGGAATAATCAATCAGGTTCCCCCATTGGTCAGTCCAGTTGATCAAGTTGTCAATCTAGTCACATCCTTGGTTGAATCAGTAGACCAAGTGGTTGATCTGATCCCATCCTCGGTCGATCCCACTCTCCTATTAGAGAGTGAAACCCAAGCGGTCGATCCTTTTCCAAGCATCGACCCCATTCTCCCCTTGGAGAATGCAACCCAAGTGGTCAATCCAATCTTGTCATCGGTCGATCCTACTCTCCCGCTCGAGAGTAAACCCGATACTACCCAAATTTTTCTCATTGATACAGACTCTACCATGTTGGGGGGTATTCCTCATTATCCCGTGGAACCCCCTCTAAGTAATGAGGCCATCCATTTTGATTGGGGTGTTCTAACTGGACCCTTTCTTCCCTCTCACATTCCTTTCCAGATCACAGTGAAGGTTTGTGGTTGGGACATTCCTCATACGTTTATAGATGAAGGTGCATCCATTAGTATTTTGTCCTCTTTTGCTTGGTAAGCTTTGGGTTGTCCTTAGCTTGCCCCGGTTACGCAGAATCTGTTATCTTTTAACAAAAGAACCAGTCAACCTTTAGGGACCCTTCCTCAGTTTCCTGTAAATTTGGGAGGAAAAACTATTTTTATTGATGTCATGGTAGTCCAAGACCCCTTGGATTTCTCTTTACTCTTTGGGCGATATTATGTCGATGCCATGAAAGATATTGTGTCCACTCTTTTTCACCTGATATCTTTCCCTCATGATGGAATAATGGTGACTATTGATCAACTTTCGTTTGTTGGCCCTGACTTGCCCATCAACTCAATGAACTCCCTAAACGGTTCTTATATGCAGACAGTATTTCCCCTGCCACATGTCAATTATGTGGCATTGTCTCCCATGAATTCATCTTCTGATGAATTAGATTCGGAAGTCGACATGGTGATTTCTTCGATAGGGTTTTTAGATCATGATCTCCTTACCCCTATGGCGGCCCTCGACATGTGTTCCTCCCAGAGTATGTTTCTTCCATCGAGTGAAGATCTCTTGGAGGCCATGACTGAGTTTTTTCCCTTGACATGGTGTCCTTCAAGAGCACTGTCCTCTTGGAAGCCATGATCAAGAAGAGAGTCGAGCATAATTTTCTGATTTCAAACTCGTTAAAAAATGAAACCATCTTTGAGCATTGTTTTCTGATTTCAAGCTTGTTAAAAAATGAAACCAATCATGAGGACAATTTTTTCATATCTGTGACAACCTTGTTAAAAAATGAAACAGAGCTGACGAGCATAGTTCATGTTTCTATGTCAATCTCGTTAAAAAATGAAATAGAGGTCTAGGGGTTGAACCTAGATTCTCGAGCATAGTTCTTATTCTGTGTCAAGCTCGTTTAAAAATGAAACAACTTCCCCCTCTCTGTGGATTCAAGTCCTTCGTCTAATATTTGAAGCTTCCTTTCCTCTGCCTTTGCAGTTGGATGAAAGGAAGCTTGGGGCAAAATGCTTCCAGCCTCAAGACTTTATGCTGAAGTTGGAGCCCCTAGTTTCTTAAGCTAGGGGCTAAGTACCAACCATGCGTTGGGAAGTCGCAAGCAGAGTTTTCTATGTTTCAAGCTTGTGTAAAAATGAAACCACTTATCTCAAGCATAATTTCCTTTGGTTCAATCTTGTGTAAAAATGAAACCATATCCAAGCATAAGTTTTATTTAGTTTTTAATCTTGTGTAAAAATAAAATCTATCCAAGACATAGTTTTGTTTTGTTTTAAAGCTTGTGTAAAAATGAAAACAATCCCGAGCTTAGTCTTTATTCTTTCGCGTGCTCATAAATACATGAGAATAAGTTAATGAGCTTAGTCTTTGTTCTTTCTCATGCTTGTAAATCAATGAGAATGTAACTGAGTAAACTTTTATCACTTTTTCGGACTCGTAAAGGTTATACGAAAAAGGAACCCCCCAGAGTTCCCTTTAAGCTCTTTTCAAACTCTCTAAACATGAAAAGATTTTCGAGCGACCTTGTTATTTTCACGCTCGTAAAAGTATTTGAAGAAAACGTTTGATGGTCGGTATGTTATCACTTTTTCGGTCTCATCAAACTAATTTACGAAAAAGGAACTGAGAGAGTTCTCTTTAAGTGTTTTTTTAGACTCTATACACATGAAAAAACCCTAAGTTTTCTATCTTTGGACTCGTTAAACAAGCATCGAAAGACCCATATGGGACCGAAGCACTCCTTCCTAAGGTTCATTAAACATACTTTGAGGGACTCATACGAAGGATGAGCTTACATTTCAAGCATATGTTATCCTCCTCAAGCTTGTGTAAAACTAAAGAGGTACTTGCCAGTAATGGTGGGGGAAAAAATTGGGAAAGAAATGTGTATTAACCTGTATTCTATGGAAGAGTCACTTTTGACCATGACACCCTTTCACTCGCCTTGTGTCTAGGTTGGAAAATCCACTTTCTATGATCCATGTTGTTGAGTCAGTGTTTCCAACACAGTTTTTGTGTCGTCAATATGTTCAAAGAGAATTTCAACCCAGAAAGCCTTCTATTGCGTCAGTCATTTCTACAGTCCTTAACCCTTCTATTGTGTCAGCCATCCCTGAGTCAGTCCTAAATCACTTGTTACTTTGATCTACATCAAATCTTGTTACCCATTTCATGTCATTGATGGAGAATACATTAAGGCCCTCCTATGACGAGCCTTTTCCTGTCGACTTCAACTCATTATCTAGGAATTAGACTTAGAAACTTATTGGTACCTTGGAACTTGCTTTCCTCAATGGAAGGTTTTCTCATTTTCGACAGTGGGTTTTCATTATTGACCCTTGATCGGGAGATTCCACCAAGTGTTCGACTTCAGCTCATTAATTCGCATTCGTTGGATTGTACTAGAGTACCTTGGGAGTCATTGACATTAATGGTGATTTCCCTTGCACTTGTCAACGATATACACTAATGACCAATAATGAAGTGGTTTCTACCATGTTCGACTTCGGCGCACGTATTCACATGGTTATATTCATACTATAGAGTGGTGGAGATGAAGACCCTGAATAGTTTCTCATAGATTCAGGTTGTGTTGGAGTATATTCAGTTTGTATTGTTGCATAGATCCACATTGTATGCCTCATGGCTATGTTCAAATTTGAGTCTTTAACACATAGATCCACAATGTATTTTTGGTGGTTATGTTCAGATTTGTGTCATAATGGCATGGAACCACAGTGTATGTTTGGTGGCCATGGCCTGTCTTACTTGACATGGATATCCGCATGTTGACATTTCTGCTTTGAGTCATTTGTATTCTGAGTATGGGAATTCCTACCTCAGTGATGATATATTATTGTATTGTATTTCCTTGTTTGTTGATAGGTTTTAGACCGACATGTTCCTTGTTCCCTACACACACTCGACAAAGTATTTCAGCTATCACTTTGTTCTAACTTCATACTTTGGGGGGCTCTCTATTACACATTATTTTTATCATCCCCGTGACCATTAATGATGTAAACCTATCTGTTACTTAAAGAGGGGTCAGTGGCCTGAATATCTAAAGAAAGTAGGCAGAAGAACTTTCCCTGAGAGAAGAAGTTATGTTTTCCTCTGTAAAAACCCTATTTTGGACAATTTCCGCAGGCTACACCATAGCTAGGGTGTCAAAATGCCTTATTTTCGCAGGCTACACTATATCTAGGGTGCGGAATTTCCGCAAGCTATATTATAGCGAGGTCGCGGTGGCCTTCATACTTGGGAAAAATAAGTATTTTCTCGATGGTTCTAAAAGGAGAATCTTCTATGGTGAGGTGGCCTCTGAATGGTTTGGATCTTACTCGCTTTCATGATTTAGTGGGATCATCCTAACCTCCTCATCTTATCCTCTTCAAATTCTTAAAGGAGAGGAGCTCTCATGGAGAAAGTTAGTTGGTTTTGGAGCTTGGCTTGGGATTAAGCTTGATTGAGTTGGATTTGTCTTGGAATTATTAGCTTGGTTAGAGTGGATTTGATCTTTTATTTGTCAAGATAGATATCAGATCTATAGTCTAAGAATCCATTGGAGCAAGAAGTGTGTGGGAAGAAAGGAACTGTTGGAAGGAACCTTACAACATCAAGGCATCTGATTGTAATCTCTCTTCCTATTATTAATATGATAAAGTGGCATGTTTCTTTCCCGTAGAATTATCTTTATTTTATTGTATAATTCCTTGATCCTATTCATAGGTTGTCATTGAATATACTTTAGTGATTTCACTTTGGTTGGTTTGTGTCTCACTGCAGGATCAGTATCACAAGAGCACTGGAGCGAAACTGGAATAGAAAAGACATAAGGAAGCGACATTTAAAGGTATGTCTATCGTCTTTTGTTCGGTAGTAAATTTGATGATTAGAGCCTAGGGAAAGCACCATGTCCTATCATGTTTTGTTCTAGATCTAGGTGGATCTAGGGGGATTAGTATATGTCTGCATTCACCAATTTACCCATTAACAGTGCCCACAAACTTTGTCAATGAATCTGCAACATTCTTCAAAGTGTCAACCTTTTCTAGCAACACCTTATTTTCTTCAACCATGTCTCTCACAAAGTGATACTGAACATCAATACGTTTTTTCTTCGAATGATAAGCTAGGTTCTTTTCCAGGAAGATTGCAGTCTGACTGTCATAATATAATCTCACTGCTTGTTGTACCAACCCAATACCTGAACACAATCTATGTAACCATACTTCTTTCTTGCTTGCATGAGCGGATGCCATGTATTCAACTTCTATAGTTGAGAGTGCCACTATAGCCTATCATTTTCTCATCCAACTAGTTGCTCCTCCAAATAGTTTAAAAACATACCCACTTGTAGATCTTTTGCGATCCACATATCCAACCCAATCTGCATCAACAAAGCTATGTATGTCCACCACTTTGTCTAATCCTAGTCTTCCTTGGTAGCACGATCCATAACTGTTAGTGCCATGAAGCTACCTAAATACCCTCTTTACTGCTATCCCATGCTCCTTTCATGGTTTTGACATATACCTTCTAAAAAATCCCACTGCATGTGCAATGTCCTGTCTAGTACAGAACATTGCATACATCAAACTACCAACTACACTGGAATATGGAACATGGGACATGTCTTCTTGTTGTTGTTGTGTCTTGGGACACTCATCTACAAATAAATTTACACCTATAAGAATAGGAACCTTGACCGGTTTAATTCGATGCATATTAAAGAAATATCGTCTCAACATATTTCCTCTGATTCAACCAGAGTTTCATGTTTGCATGATCTCTTTTAATCTCCATTCCCATAATGAATTTAGCAGCAATGAGATCCTTCATGTCAAATTTGGAGGATAGTTGTGATTTCACCTCCTTGATAACATCCATGCTATTTCCTAACAGCAAAATGTCATCAACATACAACACTACATAAATGAAGTGATTACCAACCTTCTTGGAATATACATAGTGATCGACCCTACTTCTCACAAATCCCAATCCAAGGATGTATGTGTCAAACTTTTTGTACCACATCCTAGGTGATTTCTTCAGACCATATAGTGACTTCTTTAGCTTACATACAAGCTCTTTATTTACCTTGAATACAAAGCCTTATGGATACTTCATGTACATTTGTTCTTCAAGATCCACATGTAGGAATGTTGTACTCACATCCATCTGTTCTACTTCAAGATCAAAAGCAGCAACAATAGACAAAGGAAATATAATAGATGTTAACTTGGCAACAAGAGAAAAAATATCACCAAAGTCAATTCCCTCTACCTGGGAATAACCTTTTGCTACTAACCGAGCTTTGTATTTCTCCACTTTACCTTCTACATTAAACTTCCTCTTAAACAACCATTTGCTACCAACATATTTTCTTCCAGCTGGAAACTCAACTATATCCCATGCCTCATTCTTATCCAAGGCATCCATTTATTCAACCATGGCCTTCTTCCATAGTTTACTATCCTCTGAATTCACTATTTCCCTGACAGTTCTATGATCATCATCAGTAATAGATAAATAAAAACTAGAACTAAAATTAGGTGGAATATACCTTTCTAGTTGCCTTCTTTCCCTCACTGATCTCCTCTATATTGGGGTATGAGGTTCTTCTTCTTTTTCTTCATCTTATTCAGATGATTCAGAATTTGCATTATCCAACTCAAGCTCTATTTTCCCAAGTTTGTCTTGCCTTGGTAGGAATTCTTGTTTGGACACATCTTTTACCTCTCTAAAAACAACATCCTGACTATAAACAATCTTCTTATTTTCTGGGTTCCAAATCTTATAACCTTTCACACCATATTTATAACCCATAAAGATACACTTTTCATCTGTATTATCCAACTTACTCCTATTTTCCTTTGGAACATTTACATAAGCATCAAAACCAAACACTCTAATATGTTCAAGAGAGGGTGTCTTACCAGTCCATACCTTGTGTGGAGTTTTATCATCCAACACTGATGAGGGTGATCGATTGACTAGGTAACATGTTTTACCCACTGCCTATGCCCATAATTCTTGTCCTAAATCGACACCACTAAGCATGCTCCTTGATTTTTCCATCAGTGTCATGTTCATCCTTTCTGCAAATCCATTTTGTTGAAGTGTGTAAGGAGTAGTCTTCTGCCTTGCTATACCACACTTCTTACAGAATTATTCAAATTCATTTCTGCAGAATTCTCAACCATTATCTATTCTCAATACCTTTATTTTCTTCTCTATCTGATTTTCTACCAGAGCCTTAAACTCTTTAAATTTATCAAATACCTCGGATTTCTTTCTAAGAAAATAAATCCATTTGTTCCTTGATAAATCATCTATGGATGAAACATAATACACATATTTACCTAGTGATGGAATAGGCATAGGTCCAAACACATCACTATGTATCAACTCTAATATCCCCCTTTCTCTTGTAGCACCAAATGGGAATCTTACTCGATTTTGTTTACTATATATTCAATGTTCACAGAAATCAAAATACAAAGTGCAATTAGACATACCTTCAACCATACCTTTACCATGTAGTGTTCGAAGGCCCTTTTCTCCAATATGTCCCAGTCTTTGATGCCACAACATGGTCTTCTTTCCAGGGACAATATTGGTCTTGTCTTCTTTATTTCTATGCTCAAGGAAAACATAACTGTTACACCCATCAGTATAAGTGCTTCTCAACAATTTGTATAGAGTTCCACACTGAACTTCCCTCATCAACATCATTTCTCCTTGTACCATCTTGCAAGTTCCCTTTTCCAATACAGTATCCACTCCTGCATCATTCAATTTTCTTATAGATATTAGGCTCCTGGTTAGTTTTGGAATGTGAAAAACACTAGGGAGAGTTCTAATCCTTCCATCTTTTAGCAACAACTTAACCCTTCCATGTCCCATGATATTGGTTTTCGATTCATCTCCTAGTAATACATCACCACCATCATATTTTTCATATTCACAGAACCACTCCTTGTGAGGAGTCATATGGTATGACGTACCTGAGTCGATCAACCATACATCATGGTCTGCATGTGTACCTGTAGATGTTAGGTAAACATCACCTCCTTCTTCAGTGGAGGTTTTCGCCTCTGTGGAAGAGGTACTATCAGATCCCTTTGGTTTGTTAACCTTCTTAGACTTGCAATCATTCTTATAATGCCCTATTTTACCACACTTCCAACATTTCCTCAAAGATTTTCCTAGAGACTTAGATCTACCTGTAGATTTATATCTCCCCCCCGAAGACTTACCAGGATTCATGTCTTGAGTACGACCTCTTACAAATAAAGCATTTGTGCTATGGCCATCCATTCTTTTTCACCTCATCTCTTCAGATAACAAGGATGAAACTACATCCTCATACTTCAATGTAGATTGAGTGGTACTATCAATTTCTACAACCAGATTATCTGAAGGGTATGGCAAAGAACATAACAAAGTAATACACGTATCTTCTTTTGAAATCATAATATTAACATAGACAAGTTGACTTACGAGAGTATTAAAGGCATTTAGATTTTTTTTCATAGAATCTCCATCTTCCATCCTAAGATGGTACAGCTTCTTTCAAAGAAACAACTTGTTTACCAGGGAATTTGATTGATACAAATTCCCTAACTTATCCCATAGTTCCTTGGATGTATATTCTCCTGAGACATTCAACAGCACCGAATCTGCTAGGCAGACTCGAATAATACTCCTTTCTTTTATGTCCAACTTCTCCCAATCTTCCTTTGACATACCAGTAGGTGGTGTACTAGTAGTTTGTGTAATAGTAAGTTGTGTACCAGTCGATTTTGTTTCAGTAGGCTGCGTACCAGTAGGTTGTGTACCAGGATCCAAAACGATCCATTGTTCTTTGTCCACAAGAAGGTCCTCCATCTTGAGCTTCCATAGCTCAAAGTTTTTACTGTTGAACTTCTCTATCTCTATTCTAGAGGAGCTCACCATTCCTCTTTATACACTCAAATAACCACTGCAAAATCTCCCACTAAACCCAAGTTTGTCACAAACCCAAGATAAAATTGATCTATCAAGACCGAGCCAAACCCTCAACAACAAAGGCATCCCTTTGAAGCCAAAAATGAGCTTTGATACCACATGTATTTTTTAAACCTGTGAAGTAAAGCAATGCATATATATTCTTAAGAAAAACATAAATTAATCAATGGCTCATACACATAGTACACAAAGATTTATACCAAAAACCCTTAACCGGGAGAAAACCTTTCAACTCTTCATTGTATTAATTTCACCATTCGCCATACAATATATAAAATGTTTTTAGGTATTCTGTATATACCAAAACCCTAATCCTTTAATCCGGGATTAATTTAGAAAACCACTAAAAATAGAAAAAAACACCCAAAAACAATTTTTGGGGCGTTGCCCCAAACGCTATACATAACCATGAGGGGCCATACCTGTCCCCCCCCATGGGACCCCCCTAGGAAGCACCCGACACACATGACACAAAGAGAGAAGGAAGTTGGGATCATCAGACGTAGTTGTCAAATCTGACGCTCCCACACACACACATGCAAAGAATATAACACATACCCAACAAATACTTTGATGTCAATGGACTCAAGAGGTGGCAAGATTGTCTACAAATGTGGGCTTATGAAGCCTCTTTTAGTTACATTTGTTTCTTAAATAAGAGACTTGGCCTTGTGAGTATAATTCACCATGTGTAGAGGCCTTATGGAAATATGTGAGGTCATCTTACTTGACCTATCATAACGGAAAACCTGTTATTGGGATAATCTCTTTTTGTGGTGTAAAAAGGAGTCTTATGGACTTATAATAACCCTCATGGAATAAGTTAAGTGACATGAGAAAGTTAAAAGGATCATGGTTGTGCTAAGGGGGTGTATATCCATATTAACTTAAAGGGTGTAGATATGCATGAGAATGCAATAGGTAAGAAAGTGGAATACATCTTCACTGTAGGCATGGGTAAAATTCTTGGTGCATGTATACTTATTATACTTTGTAATTGGATGTAAAATATGGTGATTTCATAGATAATATGGTTAGTGATGATCTAATTATAGAAGCATAAGTAAAATGTTGATGATAATGATTGTATATTGCACTATGATGATAAAGGTAGAATGGTTAATGAAATGTTGATCCCAAATGCGGTAAAAGAAGTGTTGGGCACTTCTATATGACCAATGGGGCAGGTTTAAATACATAGGTGGGGGGTATACATATAAGGTATGGCTTGGTATGGTCAAGTAGTAGTGAGAGGGAATCTAGAAAATGATTCCCCTCATAAAAAGTTTTGTTAACCAAAATGGTTTGAGGCATAAAAAAGAAGCTTGATAAATTGTCTTATTTCCTTGGGCACTATTGGAATTTCCTAGATGGTATTGTTGGGTTGTTGAATAATTTTATAGTAGATGAGGAAATAATTCCTTCTTGTTGGTTGTTGTCATATGGAAATGGGGACATAGTTATGATTATGTCTATTAAACTTTCCATGTGAATATCGTGTGAATGATTGCAAGCTCTCAACAGAGAGGGAAGCTCATTATTCAGTATCTCTATGAGACTTGTCACAATAATGGTAGTAATATCCTTGGGAGAAGGATCTAGAAGTCTGATATGTTCATGTGTATGAATGATATTGAAAAGGTGCAATCAATGAGATTGCATGATGAATGTTTATATGTGATTGTATATGCTTGAGTGAATGGATTTAATCCATTGTAAGGTTTCTTGATATGAATATTTATATTAAGACCAAATAGATATGAATGAATGATATTAAATTTTCAAGCGATACACATGAATGATGTATGAGTATATGTATACTAAAGCCACCATGTGACTTCCTGAATGAGTGAAATGTAAGGAAAGAATTGCACTTGACAAGATTGAATGAATACCATGGATGCATGGTTGATTCTATTATGAAGAGTCATGAAAGTTTGTTTTGAATGATAGCTTCAGGGGAATGTGTTCCATTCCATCAAGAAATGATAGTATAAATTGATGAAAGAGTAAATGAGCAGGGATGCTCCGTTGCCATGATAAAAGAAAAGTTTATTAGGCTTTTAAAGTATGGATGTGAATGGTAATGAACAATCATGAACTAACTAAATTTAAATAGATACAGAAAATACAACTATAATTTTTCCTATAGTATACACATTGTGTGTTGAAGCATGTAGTAAGAACATTGTGCATGAAATCACAATGGGATAATGTGCATATGTAATTCAAATGCATCATAAGAATACAAATTTATATTCCTTATCGAATATTTGGTAAACAACGGAAATTATAAAGATGAAGTTGACACAAGGTTGAGGCCATCACAGATAGTGATGGATATGCAATAAGGAAGTTGCATGATGAAGGAGTTTCCTATGGAGGAACTGTGTAAAAACTCTGTCATGAGAACATAGTCACAACCTTAATGATTGTTGAGAAATGGAAAGTGGGATGGAAGCATATATATATATATATAATATTGGATTACAGTCTAAAACATAATGCATGAATGGAAGACTAACAAATGAACATTGGACATTCTGATAACTAAATGGTAATGTGCAGGAAGCACAACTTCATAATTCATTGTGAACAAAAAAAATTCTTGTTGTTGTAGCATGTTGATTTATCAAAAAATATTAAGGTGAATCTAACCAAGACTGTTCAAGGAAAAGAGCAGTGAATATATTGCATAATCAAAGAAGGAGAAAAGGAGGAATACTTTTCTCACTTTAAAATCCGATTTTCTTCACAAAGTTATGAATCTCAAAAAAGAACAATTGTGAAAGAAAAGGAAAATAAATAAATAAGTATGTTTGAATAGTCTTGGTTAAGCCATGTTAAGTAAAGAAAGCGAGGCCTTGGAAAATAATGCAGTTGGAATGAAAGTCCATGGTTGTGTAGAATGAGTTGGACAAGGCAAGAGTACCTTGACTCCTTTCTTGTTGTTTATTGTATTCCTCTGGTATGAGAGACTGATTTAATGATGCAAGTAAGTGTTTTTTCATAAGGATGTTGATAATTCTATGATTAAGATATAGCTGAAAATTGGATTGTGATTGCCCTAGCTAACACATTAAGGAGTAATGTGGTAGAGTGCATAGAGATATGTTTGGGCATATCTGAAAATGTTTTATTTATTTAAATGCTATGATACATGCATTTTTATTTTACATGACATCTAATATATTTTTCATGTATTTCATGTGTAGAAAGAAATTGGAGTTGTTGGGAAAGATAGTTTTCGGTGATGGAAAACCTCAAGCAGAGGGTGAATATGAGAAGGTTATTGCTGAAATTTTTTGAAGGGAATTTAAAATTCATCATAAAGAACCACCAATGAGGTAATATCAGAGAGGGTGTTGGTAGCCATAACAGGTATAAAAAAATTTATCCATGTGTGGCATAAGGTATGAAGGGATTTGGTAAGAGTCCCCTCTGAAGTATTTTATTATATAAATAGTATGAAGATAATTTTGAGTGGTTGTTGTTTTCCATTGATACAAAAGTAGGGTATGATTCAATAAATAAGATAGCCTGAATGATAGAGGTATGAACCTCTGGAAATCAAGGATGATTTAGAATACTTGCAAGAAAATACATGAATAAGTAGTTTCATGGTTACATTGACCAATCAAGAGTGATTCAGAACAAAAGTTCTCATAGGAAGCACATTTCAATTGAAGGAATTAAGGAAATGTGTGCTTACATAAGAGGGAAGAAAATGGATTTCCCATTAAGGAAGGAGTACCTTCCAATAATCTACCTGAATTGTAGAGGTGTTAAAGAAAATACAATTTCGGTGGCCATGAGAATCTACCTGAATTGTAAAGGTATTAAAGAAAATACAATTTTCGTAATATGAGTGTTGCAACTCGCTGTATGAAATAACCGAGGTGAATCAAGACAAATTATTAACCATTTCTCTCATTTTTGACTTCGAATCATTAATCTTAGTGGTAGTAAGTCTTTACTTTGAAAACCATTGTTATAAACATAAAGCATATATCATAGCGAATGCCACAATCACACACACTAAGATTCATTCACAAGTATGAGACACGATTTTTTCAAGAGGAAACCCAACCCTGGAAAAAACCTGCCTTCTTTAAGATGTTCAACAAGCACCAACTTCATATAACTCATCTTTTATGAGCACCAACCTCCAAGAGGCTATTAACCTCCCATTGCCAAGACCAACCTGGCCGAGTATTGACCAACTCTCACAGCATCCCAGCACCCACCGGGTGGAAGCCCCGACTTCCTTTTTACTTCACATTCAACGAATTTAGTTGCTACCAACCTTCCGATTCTACAAGCACCCACTTAGTAGAGAAAGAGACATACATTTCCCTAGCACCACCCTACCACCTCTAGTTTCTTGAATACAAATCTTTCTCAAACAAATTTTGTTTTTCGATATAGCTTGTTTACCATTTCGCTATACGCTTCCTCAAGACAACCATCTCGATCTTCTTAACTGCCACCACAAATTTCGCTTTATTGCTCTTTGATCTCGCTGCTCGTACCTTCAATCAAGCATCTAAAGCCTTCCATTCTCAGCCCTTCTCCGCCATGCGTGTTCTTCTCCTTCTTTTCACATCCAGTAATTTCCTCTTTTCTCACTTTAATGTTAACAATTCATCTCTGTCAAATAAGACATATAGATTCAATTACATGCAGAGGGTTTTCCATGCTTGTCAACTCCAACAACAGCTTTCCTTTCTTTCTCATTCTTTCTTTTTGCATGCTATCATTCTCCTTGATTTTCGAATCAATTTCTTTGCATGCTCTCCTCCCACGATGCCACATCATGTAACGTTGTGTTCCTCCTTTCTTAACTACCAGTCTAATTTTAAACTAAAAGTCTTTATGCTTTTCTCAACTCCAACTACAGCTTCCCTTTCTTTCATTCGCTCTTTCCTTTTCCCATGCCGCTCTCCCCATTTTTCAATCAAGTTTTTATCATTTCTCCTCTACACATGCCACCTCATGCAACAGAATTCCAAAGAAGTCAGGTTCCAAAGAAATGTGGTTCCAAGATCCTGTTCCAAAGAAATGTTCCAAAGAACAGACTCACAATGTTCCAAAGAAGCCGTGTTCCAATAGCTGTGTTCCAAAGATCCGTTCGAAGAAATGTGGTTCAAAGAAATAATTCAAAGAAATAGGTTTCAAGATTCGTGGTTCCAGCAAATGTGGTTTCAAATACCACGCTTCGAGATTCAGATTTGGCATTTGTGTTTCAAAGATCTACGCTCGACCGGTGATTCAAAGATTTGTTTCAGCAAATGTGAGCCAAAGATTCATGTCAAAGATCTCAGGATTCGCATTTGTGTTTCCGGGCCAATGTTTCAAAGATTCACGCTTGAGATCCAGGATCTTCGCATTTGTGTTTCAACATCCGGTGGATTCAAAGATTCTCAGCGCGGTTGGACATCCTTGATCGCTCCATAACCGACACATCAATGACAACCTTGATCATCTCGTGATCATCTCACAGAGCCATTTTCCAACAATCTCCCCCTGACATTGATGGCAATATATTCATTACCCCTCCTTTGACATCAAGGACAAAGGATTTAAACGGTTCTCTTCAGTCTCCCCCTGACTTTGTGCACTCAACTATAATACTTGAGAAAGGTATCAGCGCTGATTCTTTATGTAATTTCGCTTGTTGCAACTCAAGGTTCAAGAGCTGTGCTTCTGTGAAAAGATCCTATGGACCTACGCTCTCTTGAATCAATCAACTATGCTCTGCCCTGGACACAAATTTTCTTCAATCATCTAATCAACACATCTCCTTCTGACATTTTGCCTTTGCCCGATTCGCAAATTTTCTTCTATATAGTTCATAATCTTAATCAGCCCCATGTCGCCTTCTCAAACAAATTTTCCTCATTATTACTTCAAAAAAAATTTCTTATGTACAAGTCAATCTTGCTGTTCATAACCAAACTCAACATAGCTATACTCATATATTCAATACCGATATGAAGGCCAAAATGTCTCTTTAGGTGATCTGTTAATCACACGCTCCCCCCGACAAAGTGCAGAGATTAGTTAGAATACGGTAGGACACCCATCTTCCGTCTGAGGTATTCAAACTGTGCCTTTAAAATCGTTTGGTAAATATATCGCTAATCATCTCGCGGAGGGAATGTAATCAGTAACCGTATTCACTTTATTGGCAACCTGACTTTTAAGAAATGATACTTCAAAGAGGGTATATGTTTGGCTCTTTGGAATAAGAACTCGATTCTGGAAACACTACTGGCACTCGTGATTATCACAGTTGAAGAGGAATGGGTTCTTTTCATATGTTACCAAGTCCATAAGAGCTGTATCATCCGACATTACTCAGTACAACATGAAATTTAAATGATATTCTCGCTTCTGTAGACAAAGCTATAGAACTTCGTTTGCTTAGCCATGCAACTAACGGATCTCCCAAAAAGAATGCACCTCCACTAGTGCTCTTTCTTTCATCTACACAATTGTCTAATCAGACCGAATATATCAACTGAAAAATTTTGATTTCTTGGTACCACAAACCATAAGATGAAAATTTTCAGATATTTGAAAATTCCTGACGTACTAACTTCAAGTGACTCTCGCTTAGTGGGCAGCTTTGAATCTTCCCACTATCCCAACAAAGATGCATTAGGCTCGTCTTGTTATAGTGATATAGCGTATCTCTCCCATCATAAGAGATCTCAGACTCTTCTTTGATCCACTTCCTGGGTAGTATCATCTTTGCCTAATTTGCAGCCAATACAGACCATGGGTGTGTCTACAAGAGGCATCTTCCATTTGGAAACCTTTCAAACAACTCCCAATATTTTCTTGGGAGAGGAATAAACCTTTATCATTCTGAGTAATTTGAAGTTCAAGGAAGTATGACAGCCTCCAAACATAGACATCCTCAAATTCAGATTTCATTGCATTAGCAACCATTGAACAGAGGAGTGGTTAGTACAGCCAAAAAGTAATATCATCAACATAACCAGTTAATAACCAAGAATCAAGACCTTCGTGATTTGGTATACAGACACATCACTGACCTTTCTTGAGGCCTTTATCATGTAGATATTTATCCAGTCTTCCCATACTGTGCTCTTGGTGCTTGCTTCAACCCATACAATGCCTTTTCACCAGTATTATAGTCGCTTATCTCAGGAGAGAAAAACTTTCCGGTTGCCTCCATATAAACTTCTAAATTCCCATTCAAAGAATGCTAACTTGACATCCATCCGGTATACTTTGAATCGCTTGTGACATGCATAGGCTAAAAACATTCTATAACCTCCATTCTTGCCACCGGAGAAAAACGTTTATCAAAGTCTTGTCCTTCAATCCGAAAGTTATTGGTCCCTGCGTAATTAGTTCGTTTTATTTCTCACAATCCACTCGCTCATCTTAACTTATTCTTAAAGACCCATTTTGGATCCTATCACATTCTTGTCCGGGTCTAGGCACAAGATCCTAGGTGTTATTCTTTTCAATATGGTCCAACTCCTCATTCATGGCCTATCCACTTTGTCTTCACATGCTTCATTAAAGCTTTTGGTTCAATTGTAGATAAAAATGCCACATGAGACTTTTCAGATTCTCCCAAAATTTTCCTTCTAGTCCAACCCTTTGTTCTCATCACCAATGATTTGACTTTCAGATGATTCTTTCACACTGAAGAAGGCTTTACAACCTGGTTGTTGGGCATTCTCCTTCATCCTCCGCCTGCATTCTTCCTCATGTGACCCTTTGGACTGCTCATCTTCACTCATCCAAGCCCCACTCTTCATCATCTCTCTGGATCGGGTGTCTTCATGACAATTTCATCTACTTTAACATCTATGCTCTCAACCATTCTATGTAGTCTCTTTTTATAGCATCTCTAGCCTTTGCTATTTGTAGCATATCCTAGAAAGATTCCTTCATCACTCACATCATATTCTCTACCCAGATTTTCATCATTATTCTTGATGTAATATTTGCTTCCAAAGACCTTGAAGGTTAATAGTGGCAGTCTTCAAAACCATAGCTTGTATGGAGTTTTATCATTGTTTGGTCTCAAATGTGCTTTATTAAGAATGTGCATATCTGTATGAATTGCTTCTACCTATAAGTTTTGAGAAATATCCTTTTTCTTCATCATTGATCGTGCCATTTGCTGGACTGCTCTATTCTGTCTTTCTACCACTCCATTTTGGTGAGGCGTTCTTGCAAATCGGGTGTATTCTCTTCTCATGCCATGCTCATCACATAAATATTTGAATTTCCTTGAGCTGAACCTCCTCTGGCTGCATTCGATAGCTTTTATTTTCCTTCCAGCTTTGATTTTCGGGCCAACGCTTTGAAGTGGGGTTTTAACCTGGCAAAGCGTTTCAGATTTCTCTTTGAGGAATGTAACCCATGTCAATCCGGAATAATCATCAATAACCAACATGAAAAAGTTTTCCATCATCAAGCAAACACCTTCCTTTCTTGATGGGCCAATGCATCCATATGAATCCAACTGAAGGGCTTGCTCGATGACGGAAACTTTTTGATTTAAACTCCAGTTCCCGGGTCGTGGCTCCCATTTGGCATGGCTTTACACACAATATCATGCGGCTGGATATTTCCGAAAATCTCTACTGCTGCTCTCGCTTTCTCTCAGTTTTACTGATGATCAAAGTGTAAGTGTCCCATTTTTCTGTGCCATAACCAAACTTCATTATTATATTTTACTTAGATGACATTCTTCTTTTCCCTCTTTTAGAATGTAAACATTATTTTCTGCTCTTACTCCTTTGGCAACTAGTTTTCCCGAGCAGACCTCTTTGATTTTATAGTCTTTTAGCAAGAATGAATCCCACATCCTCTATCACACATCCGCTTACACCGAGTAGGTTGTGCTTTAATCCATCTACAAATAACACGTGCTGATCTTTTCCCTTTCCATTGCTCGTACTCAACCATTCTGCTCCTCCGACCTTCTCGGTGCATTGTTTCCAAAGGTTACATTTCCAACTTTACGCTTCTGCATTGTGGTACAACTTCTCCTTATCTCCAGACACATGCTTTGAACATCCGTTGTCAATGTACTAGGGATTCTTCTGTTTCTGAACTCAGAGCACAAGGTTACAATGAGACTTTACTTTCTTTCTCCATACATTTTGTTCACCAGTATATTCCGTTTTTAATTCATCGCTTCAGACCGCTTCAAATTGCACTCAGTTACTTGTCCAAAGTTAGAACAAATTTTGTAGCATTTTGGTTCATTGTATAAGGAATCAGATGGATTAGTATTTCTGTGTGGTATCCTGGTTTTACCTGTTGGTAGGGAAGCACCATCTTTGTGATGATATGCTATTTTGACATCGATCTGCGGTATACTCTCGAGATTAAAAACAATTTTGTAGCTTTGTGCCCAAATTTATAAAGTGTGCCAGAAATACTAATCCATTGAAGAAATTAGCATTCCTCAATCTTGGCTGATTCTAGGAGGATAATACATTGACTTTGTTCATGTTTGTAATTCGGTCTCAGATTCTCCACTCGTTATTTGACCTCTTTTCTGGACCTCCTGGCTGGACAAGTTTATTGATTGACCCAACATTTGTTTGCTTTTTCTTATTACTTGAGTCTCTTTTATTGGAAAATGGACATGCACCAATATTTTTCTATTTTAGAATCTTCCAACTGCTTGTTGATTTGAAATTTAATCACATTGGATGATTCTGAATTCTTTAACTTATCGTTGTTTGTTTCTTCTTCTGTTATCCTAGACCGTGATTTATTCTGTGGAGGTCTTTGTCCGCTTAAAATATTGTTTAGCCTCTTCCTGCTTTGATACTAGAGATATTCTCATTATACCAGGCTCGATATTTTTTCTAACTCCTTCTAAACAATTACAACTTCTTCTTCTATATGCTCACATCTGGATCTACCTTCGCCTAGTCAAGGTTTTAGGATTTCTTCAATTCTTCTCTCTGCCTTAGCTCATAGGGGAACGTCTATTGTATTTGTTTCATACTGATTAATAACTGCTTTTTGTTTTCTTTCTTTATTCTCACCATTTATTTCTTCCAGGCACAAGTCAGCTCACCTTCCAAATCCACTTCGACATCCATATCATCCTCTGAATGTAGCCAAATTTCAAGTTCTTCTATGACATGAGTTAATGAAGTCATCTTCTTGGTTTTCATGGGAAGATTCACTATCTGAGGTTTCAGTAGAACTACCAGCTATTTGCTAATAATGACTTTTCTTTCTCTCCTTATGCTTATTTTTGTTATTATATTTCTTCCTTGGAGTTCTCTCTTCATCACCGGTTTTGTTTTTTCCCTTTATGAGGACATTTTGCAGCAAAATGCCCCACCTACCACGCTTGAAAACACTTAAAGGGTAGTTTTCCATTGTACTTTCCTGACCACTTTTTAACCTTCTTACAAATTTTGGCTCGATTTCATCCATCTCGCATCAAATATTCTTTTTCTCATGAATGAGGTTTCCTAGATGAGTCTTGATCCAGGCCGATCCCTCATTTCATAAGCGTTAAAGTTCCTAGCAACTGATCAAGAGATAATGTCTGAGTTCACTCATCTCCTATTAAGTAGGACTTTAGGATTGAATCTTTCGTAGAGATCTCAAGATTTTTCTGCACCGTAAGTGAGTCATCAATTGTTTCTCCTAAAACCCTCATAGCATTTAATTATTTCATCAACTCTCAAGAAAAAACTTACTTTATGTTTTCATTCTCATTCATTCTCAATTGTTCAAATCTTAGTCCATGAGTTTGTAGCTTGGCATCTTTAACTTTCTCATTTCCCTCATAGCTACTTATCGCTTTTCCCATATTTCTTTTAGCGCTTGAAGATTCATTACTTTCAAATTCAGATTCAGCCAGACCAATCGGTGAATAAGTATCTATAGCTTTTGCATTAAATGAACTCAATTTTCATCTAGACGTAAACACAGGCTTGGAGTTGTATATCCTGCTTACTACTTCCCAACATCTCTGCCCTGAGACATTATATGTTCTCACCCATTTTTAAGGCAAAATTTGTGCCATTAAAATGGGTGCCTTGTTTGTTGAACAATCATGACTAGTCATGATTTTCCTAGATCTTCCTTTACACTAAAGGAACCCCGCCTCGATACCAATTGTTACATGAAATAACTCCAGAGGGGGTGAATCACTTATTGTAAATTATTAACCATTTCTCTCATTTTTGACTTCGAATCATTAATTCAGTGGCAAGAAGTCTTTACTGTGAAAGCCAAAGGTTATAAACATAAAGCATATATCATAAAGAATGTTAATCACACTGCCACTAAGATTCATTCACAAGTATGAGACACAGATTTTCTCAAGAGGAAACCCAACCAAGAAAAACCTCGCTCTCTTAAGATGTTCAACAAGCACCAACTTTGTTACAACTCATCTTTTTATGAGCACCAACTCATGAGGCTGCAACCTCTCGACAAGCCATGACCAACCGGCCGAGAGCAATTCACCTTCACGTAATCCCAAAGCACTCCACTGGCAGTGGAAGCCCCGGGACTTCCTTTTACTTCAAAGACTAACCGAATAGGCTGCACTAACCTTCGTGATTCTACAAGAACCCACTTTTGTGAGAAAGAGACACGCCTCTCAGTACCAATTCTACCACTCTAGTTTCTTGAATAAAAATCTCTCTCAAACAAATTTGCTTATTCTGACATAGCTTGCTTACCATTTCTGCAATGCTGCTCTGATTTAACCATCACTGATATTCTTAATCAGCCAAACACAAATTCTCTCTGCTTTTATTGCTCTTTGATCTGGCCGTCACCATCGGCCATCCTCTGAAGCCCATTCTCATCTTCTTCTCATGTCATGCAGATTCTCCTCTTTTTCTCACATCCATAGCGCTTCCTCTTTTCTCACTTTAACAACAACAATTCATCTCTGCTCAAATAAGCATTATATAGATTCACCACATGCGAGGTTTTCATGCTTGTCAACTCTAACAACAGCTCTTTTCTTCATTCTTTCTTTCCTTTTGCATGCTATCATTCTCCTTGATTAACCGGAATTCCTTTGTGCATGCCTCCTCTATGTATTCCACATCATGCAATGCTGTGTTCCTATTGTCTTAACTTCCAGTCTAATTTAGACTAAAAGTCTTTTCTCGCTTAACTCAACCGTAGCTTTTTCTTTATTCGTTTTTCTTTCTTTTCCCATGCCAGCGTTTCTCCCCGATTGGAACCGTTTTTTACTCGGCTTCCTCTACACATTAATTTCATGCAACTGTGAAACCCAGTTAGTCATGGTTCCAAGAATGTGGTTCCATCATCCGCAGGTTCCAAATAATGAAACTCAAGAATGGTTCCAAATAGTCAGGTTCCAAAGAGCTTGTGTTCCAAAGATCCAGGTTCCACAGTCAGACCTCCAGCTGAATGTTCCAAAGAATACAGCCAAAGATTCTGTTCCAAATAGTCAGAGCCAAATGGCTTATGTTTCAAAGATCAGATTCCTGGGTATTTGTGTTTCAAAGATCTACGCTTCAAAGATCTCAGGATTCAAGATTATGTTTCAAAGCAACAGTCGTGTTCCAGCAGTCGTGTTCCAGCAGTCATGTTTCAGCATTCGTGTTCCAGCAGTCGTGTTTCAGCGTCTATGTTTCAGCATCTGTGATTCGGCATTTGTGTTTCAGCATCTACGTTTCAGCATCTGTGATTCAGCATTTGTGTTTCAGCAGTCGTGTTTCAGCATCTACGTTTCAACATCTGTGATTCGGCATTTGTGTTTCAGCATCTGTGATTCAGCATTCCTTGTGCGTGTTGACATCCTTGACTGCTCCATAACCGATTGCCATCAATGACAACCTTGATCATCTGCATCATCTCTGTTGTAGCCATCTTTCCAACACAACCCTGGTTACCAATGAAGGAAGAGTTCTTGAATGCATTCCTATGAAAATTTTAGTTTCATGTATGCTGATTTAAGATCATGATCAACTGAAGAAGGAAAAACATAGTCCTTCTATAAAAATAAATATTTATAAAGGAACCATTTGGTAAAAAGTTGTTTGAGTTCCAATAAACAAAGGAAAAGTTCCTAATGTAAAAAAGTAATACTAAGAAAATCAATGCAAGGGTGCATTGTGTGTAAATGTGACCAAGGAAAATGGAACATTGATTAAATTTATTTGATGCGTTATTGAATGTTAAAAGGCTTGGTATGCTAAAGTAAAGCATGAGTAAGGAATGGTATTTCCTTTTGAGTAAATAAATTGATTGTTAGTATGCATGGTTCTAAAATGTTTTGTGAGCCACTACAAGTGTGCAATGAAAAATATGATGTGCATGAGAACTAACAATTTTTTGGCCGATTCAAGTTGAAATTGAAGGAAGAAGGGTTTTGGATATGGTAGTTTTATAATCCCATAAGGAATACCAATTGCATGTTAATCCAAACCTATATGGGAAGGAAAATCCCATACTTGTGAATTTGTTTTCTATGTGGAACAACTATGAAAATAAAATGTGGAATTTGGAAATCTGTCGGTGACAGTTTTGTAAAAAAAATCTAAACTAGAATTGATGATAATGTCTCACAATTTTTTTGTATACATGTGATACAGATGAGACAAAAATGATCCATATAGGGAGGATAGATGAAGGATGTCAAAATTGTAAAGGATGAAAAAGGCTACTGGTGTGACATGAAAACCATGTGGTAATCCATGATCTCCCTAGAATATGTTGTGTTGTGGTAACACAATCCATAGGGATTCCTTGGCAGAGAAATTCAGAGGGATGCCTCGGCTATAAGACTAGATAAAGTCTATAGAAATATTCTTGTGTGAGAAAGCATTGTAAATTAAAGATGGATTTCTCAAGGGACTGTATAGAAGAGAAGGGGATGCCTGAGCCTAGGCTTGGAGGGTGAGTGACCGGAAGGAAGAGGAGACTTTGATAATTCTTGTAAACTATTGATTGGAATCATGCACACAATGGGTATGTCAAGGAAAAAAGTGAGCCAAGTTAACAAGACATCCATATGGATGTAGATCCATTAACTGCAAAGATAGGTATTATGTTGGATTATGAAAATTTCCTCTTAAATTATGAACATCAATAAAAAAATTATGCACAAACTTGTGAATTGACATGCCTTTTGTTCGAAATTGTGTAGGCATACAATGAATATTGAGGATCTGGAAAAGGACTAGACCATGGGGTAAAATAAGAGGGTAATGTTGAAGCAGGTGAATGAAAAGGGCATTACAGGTGTTACTAAGAAAGAAAATTGAGGACGATGTTCCTTTGAAGGGGGAGGGGATTGTAACACCCATGATTTCCCTAGATTGTAATTAATCATTACTTATGATTACCATGCCATGGTATGTAAAAAATGTAAATGTATTATTATTTATATTTACAATAGCTAATTGTGGGGGTGAAGCCTTGAAGTGTTGGACATGATACCATTAGAGGAAAGAGTGAGTATATATGTATAGAGGGTTCATCATGCCAAGATGAACCAATTCTCTTTGCTAAGATATTTTATCTAGAGTACTCATACTTATTTGGATCCCAAGGATAAATTATTTAATGAGAAAGGGAATGGTGGTTGAAAAACCAACTACCCCAATGAATGGGAGCATGAAGAAGACAAAAAATTGTCAAATCGAAGTACCATAGAGTGCAGTCTTCCTACAAACCCATATTAACCTGAGTTCATTCTGATAGAAGTAATGGGACAAGTCCAAAACCTTCTTGGGTGGGGGAAGGAATGAAAGAATATACAAATAAAAAGGAAGACAAGAAAAGAGAAAGAGGAGGTGAGAAGAAGACCATTCCCAGAAGGGGCCTTGGAAAAATATCATAGACCTCGTGAAAGACTTTTGATTTGGAACATAGGACACCTGAAACCCATACTGGAGAAAAATAGGGTCGAGGGATTGATGTTGGCTGGAAAGAAATCCAGTTGGGAAGGCATATGATAAACCATGTGGAGGCCTTGAGCGCAGTGGGAAGAAGGGAGACTTATGTTGTTTCCATATAAGTGTAGTTCAAAAGAACAAGGATTTCATTTTGATTGGCATAATAGCTTAGAGACTCGACCTTGGCCAAAGAGATAAGGTCAGGATATTGATGTTGAGAAGGAATTTGACAAAACTCAAAGAGGCCTAGGCTAGGCAAGGACTGAGGGAAAATATTCACTAAGATTAGTGAGAAGGAGAGAGACCTCCAAGATTTTGCAAAAGACCCGAGGAAAAGAGAGAACTCCCTGGTGGTATCATGGCTTAGCATGGGGGTGGGTAGAGTGCTAAGAGTGAATTCCATTGAGCCTATAGCTACATGGAAAGGAGAACACCCATAGTTAGTTTGGTAGCTCTCAATTACAATACATATAAGTATTTCACATATTTTGTGTAATTGAATTGAATTGAAATGTGTGATTTGGACGTCTGTGATTGTATTAGAGATTTGCATTGCATGATTAATGGTAATAATTGTTTTTCTCATTTGTAAACTCCTTCCTTTGGTTGATTGTAGGAAGACAAGTTTGTTGCATTCCCCTTGCAAAGTTGAATATAATTATCCTAAAATATATGAAGTAAAGTTTGAATGTTACATTTTTTCAAGGATTTTCTGCTTGTTCTTGTCTAGAAATGGATAACTGTTAGTAATGGTTTTTAAATGAATTTGGGGAATAATGCTTTGGCCTCTATGTTGGTTGGGAAATCCTAAAATGGATTTCCCAAGGATCATTTTTTCAAATATAGATTCGGGACAAACTCTATGGGATTTCTCAGGTCTTATCGATCCCTCGAAATTACTTTTTCCCTGCTATAAATTTTGAGCTATGTGGACGAAATATGCTTCCTTCAAACCATCTTATTTTCCAGGTGACCTCAGGCTTGAGTCCACGGTCCTAACCAATTTTTTGTTAAATAATTAAAAGTATATCCCTCAAGGGATTTTCATACTTCCATATGACCAGGACCCTGGGAACCCTACTCTACGCTCAAAAGTAGCTAATTTATCCAGGCTTTAGTACTTTGGGAATTCGAGGCTCTGGGATGTTATAACTTCACAACACTCTAATCCTGCTCAAGGAAACCAGTTGACACGCTTACCAAAGAGTTTGACTAGAAACTAGTGGTTTCTTATCAATTATTATGGGATCTTCCCTATCATTAAACATTGACCAACTTTTTGGCCTCCAAGTAATGTGAGTCGTTGATCCAAGAAACATTGGGATATTTATTGACCATTGGATATAAGATATGTTCAATTCATATTTGAATCACTTCGGTAGTAAAATGGTGTTAGACGACCAGAATCCCCAAATTCTAAAGTCGTGAAGTAACATGAGTTGTTGATCCAAGAAACATTGGGATCTTTCTTGACTGTTGGATGTAATCTTCTATCAATTCAATTTTGACTCACTTCGGGAGTGTTGGCATAGGGGCAGACCCAGGGTTCAATGCTTTAGCAGTGCACCAACAAAACCCTATCTACCAGCCCTTCGAAAACACATGTGAAGTAGATGAAGTCTCACCCGAGGTAGAGGTAGGGGGGTTGCAGGACACAAGTGTCTACAACCTAGTTGGGACACATATCTCTAATCACAATACTTAATAGAGTACTTAGAAATTGATATTCATTAGACTTTAACCCTTATTCACATCCCAAGTCAAACCATGATTACAGAACAACGCAGTATTAATCAAGATCTAAGTACATCTATCCATTTAACACATAGCATCAGAGAATATCTATCATTCATTCATATACTGAGCACTAAGAATCAATGGATCTACCTATAATGCATCAAGATCATTACACTAAGCAAGAAAATACATAAACAACATGAACAACATAGCACATAGCACATCGACATAGGATATACGTGGTTCACCCCAGTGTGGAGCTACATCCACCAACTCTTCTCTTCTTTATTAGGATCTTCCAACAATCCAAAAATCCAACTCTGCATAGAACATGATATCTACGTGCACCTTGCTAGATCCTCCTTCCCCAATGTAGGTCATAGCACAAATCCTTACACAATCTGTGCACAAAGCACTTACAACACACTTTCACTTAGCTCTGCAAGCCTTAACACATCTTCTCGCACATAGTTAAACTTAGCACTAAGCCATAGGCCTACTAGGTCTACTTCTTACATTGCCTAGCTACTTATTTATACATTACAAAAAGGGCCTAAACATGGGTAAGACCCATGAGCCAACATCCCATACCCATTACATAAACCCTAAAACCCAAAAAGATGACAAAAAGGATGGTATCCTGTGATATTCGCTTCGCATGGGCGCTTCTTCTTTGACCAGCCTATCGAAGTCCCAAAAGTGGTCAAGCATGACCAGTGTTTCCTCAAAACCTGGTCAAGGGCCAACAGGCCCCCAACATTAACCTATGACTCATCCTGAGTCACTCTGATCTGGGCAACTCTACCTCCAAGGCCTCGAGCTTAGCTCGATCTTCCTCGAATTGTTTCTTCGCGAGAGCCTCCTGCTCAGTGAACTCTTGGATGAATTGCTCGGTGACAGACCCTTCCAGTTGTTGTTCCACTGTGGCAACCATCTCTTCCAACTGTGATCCTTGTCCCTCAATCACTTCAAAAAGGGTGTAGGCTTCATCCTACACCAGCCAGATTCATTGTGTCACCTCCATAAATTGACTCTGGATGGCAGTGAACTTATGCTAGATTGTGCATTGGTCCTGTGATCTCTTCATATTCTCAATGGTCGTAAGTTTCTTCAGTTGTGCGTGCACTGTCGATGCCTACTGCTTCACTTCCTGGAGATGTGATTTCAATGTTCTTAGTTCTGGGTCCTATGCAAGCTGCTCATAAGTCTGTGCACTTTGAGCACTCAGTTGCTTGCATTCTGAAGCCAATTCCTTGATTCTTTTGACTTCGGTCCTGACAGTTTCTTCCCTCTGATCCTGCACTTCTTGCATAGTTTTCAAAACTGCTTGCAGCTCTAACTCTGTTACTCTTGATTGAAGCTATTGAATGGCCTCAATGAGCTTCCCCACTTGGCTCTTAGTTGTCTCCTCTTCCATCTGGGCCAAGCCCGACACAGAGTGAAGTGTGCTAGCCGCTGCCTCCTTGACTGCAGTCTTCTCCATGGGAAGCTAGTCTTTTTCTCTATGGATATGCTCTCTATCCCCCTCAAACTTCGCTCTCATGTCATCTTTTTCTTTTTGTACAACCCAAAATTTCTCTAGGCCTTCCACCTTTGCTTGTTTCAAGGCCTCTGTGGCCTACTCTTTTTCTTCCTGGACTAGACGAAGGTGAGCCTCTATAGCATATGTTATCCTTCATAGTTGGGTGGGCTCATCCCCCAATTCTGCATCTTCTAATGATGACAACACAGTAGACACTACGTGGCTCAAATAGAGAGATTGTTGTACCCCCTTCATCTTTGCCTCGATTCTGTCATACATTGTCTCCTGCTTTTCTTCGTTTTGCTGCAAAATATCCTCCAAAGTATCTACTACAACTGCGATGATGAGGTCAATATCATCCAATGTGAGCACATTCTGCGCCTGAGGCTTATTGGCTCGGGATTTCTTCTGCGCTGAGGGTTTCTTAGGAGAAACTTTCCTTTTCTTCGATGTCTCGACCTTTGTAAGGGGATCCTTCGGTGGTGTCACTTCACCTTTTTCCTTCTTGTCTTATTCCTCTTCCTCTTCTTGGTTTACTTCATCAACTCCTCCCCCTCTAGCTGAATCAGACGCAGTTTTCTCCAATGCGTTGTTTATCTCCTGCACTTCTTCCTTTTTCATCTTCTTCTTAGCACTGCTCAGTCCATCCCACTCATTTCTGGTGACCACAGGGACTTATGATGAGGTTAGGGTCAGAGAGTTTTTCATATCCAACTGGTACAAGGAATTCGATAGACCATTCCTTGGTTATATCCTCCATATATTCCTCAATTAATTTATAGTATGACTGCAGATCCTCCTTGCTTTCGTCCTCGCGCACAGTGATATATATGAAGTGTCAGTCTATGAAGAAATTTGTGAATGTCCTGAATCTATGGAGTGTATTCAATATCATTCAGGGGAAATATTCAATGGCTCGCATGAGCTGTAGGTATTATGTGTGAAACACCATGTTCGACTACCATTTCTTCTCCATATCGCTTGAATACCATAAGGTGTTGAACCTCACGGCTAGTGGTTCAGATGGCTCAAATTCAGGGAATGTCACTCCCTCTGGCATCTCCCAAGCGACAAATACAATGAGGATAAATAACCAACTAAACTGCAACTCATAACTTTGGTCATGCACTTCGCGATAGTCCTTCTCCAACTCATTGACAAGGTAGTTTGCCAGTTCATCTGCATCCCTTCAACGTGCTTCCTTGTGAGGTCAATGACAAACCCCATGGCTTGCGTTGTTTCATTCTTCCTGACGAGCTTACCAACGATCAACTAACAATCTAGGCGCACTGTGCCATCTTTGATGGAGGCTACCTTGTAGCCGCACTTCCCCTTCTCCACATCGTCGTAGGTTTCCTTTATACACTGCACCAGGGTGCGATATGAATCCTTCCCTAGATAAAACTTTTGAGGGTCCGGTCCCAGTATTCTCAATCTAGTGATCATGTGGATCATCATTGGATCCACAGTCACATGCTTATATAGCCATAGATAGCCTCCATCGTAGCACGAAAAGAGGACTTTAACACACACATTAACCTCCTGATGTATGCTAAAGTGGGGTATTTTCATCACGTTAAGGATGGTGGACCTCGCGATCTTCTTAATCCATGGTTGGGGAACTATATTTGGATTCTTCCCAGTTGTCTTTGTCAAGTACCTATACGGTGCGAGAAACGCATAGTTCTTCCTATATCCCAGGTTGAAATCGTTGATCTTAAGATCAGGGATCAACCCTAGTTGTGGTCCAACTGTGCATATCCCCTTCAAGAGGTACGCAGTGATGATTGTGTACTCGAAATATCTCGGGACACTGTCACGACTAACCATGCCAGCTAGAGGTGGGATGTAGTCTGGAAAGACCAACGGGATGAGCTTCGCATTTGCCAAGTCATCGTGGTTCTTGCTTCTTTTCTCTGTTACGGTTTGGGATGGCCCAGATCGACGTCCAGTCAAGGGGGATTCTTCCAATCCTCTTGTTGATGAGGCCTATACTCCTGTGGACAAGACCTTCTCATCTATAAGGTCTATCAAAATCTCTTCTATGGATTTCTCTACTCCGCTAAGGTCGCCCGACATGCACGCTCGTGATCAAATATCTCAGGTATGCGACTGGACACTCAAGGTAAGCAAAACGAGTGGCGAGGTCTCAAAATCACAACGTGATAGAAATTAGTTCTCCACTAGCTCGAATATCTCAGGTTGCAAAAGTGTCATCGGTCAGGCATTCGATGGATTAAATAAACAATGTCGTAACAGACTCCTCCAATGGGAAGGAATGCCTCAATCAATATGATTCCCTCCGTTGTGGTGTGGTCCCAACGGTCCAATGAAGATCTTTCCAGAAATAACTATGTTTCTAACCATTCCGGAGTGTCATTCTAATGGTCGGGATGCCTCCAACGTTCATATAGATTTGTCATGGGAAAGTGACATTCTATGTTGTTTTGTTATTCCGGCGAGGTTCAAGTTTTGCAAGCCTACCTTCTGTGAAGTTTTCTCTGGAACTTCCTGTAATTTTTCTAACTTTGCTTTCTTCTTACTAAGATTTCTAGCCTTCTTTCCTGTGATTTGAGTCACTGGGTTCCTTTGTCCATTCTTATATTTATTTTCCTTTAGTAAAGGGACTTCGCACTATTTAGGGTATTCCAAAGGGTTCAAGTGTAGTACCTCTTCTCTTACTTCTTCTGGGTAGGTTCTCTTCTCTCCTACATGGACAGGTTTCTTAAGCCATCTTTCGTTCTTTCAACCTTGACAGCCTTCTGCTGCTTCAAATTGTCCTCTTGTTCTTCTATTGGTCACACTATTTTATTGGCTATGAAGTCCCTTAATTCTTTTTTTTTTTGTTCTGTAGCTTCTTCCTCTACTTTCCTCCAAATCTAATCTTTCTCAATCCAAGTCTTTCCTAACAAAAGTGCAAAATGAGCGTTGTTCTCAACAAACTTAATGACCTCAAATTATTCTTTAGTCAATGCTCCATGAGAAATCATAGGTACATGAGTAAGTCTTCCACATAGGGTTATCATATTTCCTTTAAACAAGCCTATCCCTCCCAATGAAGGAACCATAGTAGGCTTTCCCAAAATTTCCCAAGCAATTTCTGGCATGATGTTCACTTGTGTTTCCTCATCTAGAACACAATCTATGTCGAAGTCTCCTATTCTTGTTTCTATGCACTCCTTCTCTTTTAAGATCTCTAGTAAACAGATGTCTCTGTGATCATTCAATGTTTCTTTCATCTGTAATAATAGTCTTTGATTCTTTCTAGTTCTCTAGTACATCCTTAGTCTCTTGACCTTCTTCAGAGTTTTCTTGTCTCATGTTCATATTTTAAACTTTAGAAATCATTCTAGGGAAATCCAAAACCTCATGATAAGAAGCTTTACAAAAAATACAAATAGGACCTCTACCAAGGAATTCCTTATCAAGATGTCTCGGTCTTCTACAATTATAACATAATGCCAATCCTCTCTTTCTCTTAAACTCTTCCCAACCTTTTCTGTACTGCGGACTGGGATCACAGTGTTGGACCTGCAACCTACAAAAATTCTTTCTAGGATCCTGCATCCACTTGTTAGTCCAAAAATTCTTTCTATGCATAGGAATAACATATCTTTCACTGTTTCTATCAAATCTATTCAGATCAAACCTTCTTTTTTCTAGTTGCACCCTAGTTTTGAGACTAGGAACAAATCTATCAAACATGCCTAGATTCATACTTTCGAAGCATAAATTTCCACTTATCTTACCTTTATCAAAGCACAAAGCTTTAAGATCTTACCTCTTTTCTTCAAATCGGGATTCTCTTCTTAGCACAGAGCTTCACAAGTCAAGTAGAATATTGTGCACTACAACAACATATCTATGGATAGATATTTATATTTTCTTCAGTTCCCAGCAATCACAGTTTCAAGTCCCAGCAACAGAACCATTTGTTGGCATAGGGGTAGACCCAGGGTTCAATGCTTCAGTGGTGCACCAACAAAACCCTAACTACTGGCCCTTTCGGCAACACCTGCGAAGAAGATGAAGTCTCACTCGAGGTAGAGGCAGGGGGGGTTGCAGGACTCAAGTGTCTACAACCTAGCTAGGACATAGATATGTGATCATAATACTTAACAGAGCACTTAGCAATTAATATGCATTAGACTTTAACCCTTATTCACATCGCAGGTCAAACCTTGATTATAGAACAACGCAGTATTAATAAAGATCTAAGTACATATATCCATTTAACACATAGCATCAGAGAAGATCTAACATTCATTCATATAGTGAGCAATAAACATCAATGGATCTACCTATCATGCATCAATATCATTACATTAAGCAAGTAAATACATAAACAACATGAACAACATAGCACATAACACATTAACAAAGGATATATGTGGTTCACCCCAATGTGGGGCTACGTCCACCAACTCTTCTCTTCTTTATTAGGCTCTTCCAATATTCTTACATGCACCAAGACACAAATTCAAATCCACATAGGACAGGAAATTTGCACGCACCTCACCAGATCCTCCTTCCCCAAGTTAGGTCATAGCACAAATCCTTACACATTATGTGCACAAATCACTTACAACACACTTTCACTTAGCTCTGCAAG
This sequence comes from Picea sitchensis, assembly GCA_010110895.2. NCBI lineage: Eukaryota > Viridiplantae > Streptophyta > Pinopsida > Pinales > Pinaceae > Picea > Picea sitchensis. The sequence goes on along the minus strand of SNQJ01S0008643.1, from coordinate 24,816 downwards.
ACTTAACACATCTTATTGCACATAGCTATCCTTATAACTAAGCCATTGGCCTACTAGGTCTACTTATTACATCGCTTAGATACTTATTTATATATTACAAAAAGGGACTAAACATGGGTAAGAGCCATGGGCCAACATCCCATACCCATTACATAAACCCTAAAACCCAAAAATCCCTCAAAAAGGGCGAGATCCTGTGATCTCCGCTTCGCCTGGGAACTCCATCTTCGACCAACCTGTCGAAGTCCCAAAAGTTGTCAAGCGTAACCAACATTTCCTCAAAACTTGCTCAAGGGACAACAAGGAGTAAAAAGGTGTTAAATGGCCAGAATCCCTGAATTTCAAAGTCGAGAAGTAATGTGGGTCGTATATCTAAGGATCCTTCGAGACCCTTCTCGATTGTTAGATCGAGTATAGTGGACGGATAGAGTAAGTGGTGCCATCAATTGACAACAAACATTCATCCCTACTTTATGAACTCTTTGGTAGGTAACCCTTCGGGGAATTATTGGGTTAAGAACTATAAGGGACATGAAGTCGCAAAATCCGGGAGTGGAAAAATCTTGCCAACCATTAGATCATGGGGAAGAATTTGGGATCAATATGAGTCATTGATCTGAGGATCCATTGGGATCATTTCTCAAATGTTTGATCTACTAGTGCAACGAAAGTTTAAACATTTTGGTGAAGTCTTACTCTGGGAAACGTAAGATACAAGGGGTAAGCATATCCCGAAGGTCGAAGGCTAGAGTATGTGGCGAGAAATTACAGAACTTTGGAACTTCATAAGTATGGGACTCTGGAAGATTTGAGCATATAGGAGAGTGTGTTAAGTGTTTAAGTGTCGAAGTTCCCTTATTGTAGTGTGAAGTTCCAATTGGATGGGCCCGCGTACACCATGTGGCGTCATGGGATTAGTCACAAGTTAGGTGTGGGAGCCCCACCCCTTGTAAAATATAAACCATGTTTTAAGTGCAAATAAATCTCAACCTTCATATATTTAAGGGTAGATAGAGCTCCACCATCGATCCCAGTGAGGAAAGAGACTCCAGGACTTTGGGTCTCCAGGGATGTTTTCAAATATGCACAAATGTGATGAAGGCTCGAAGGCTTGATACTCGAGAATTATTCGGGGTGATATTCCTTGTAACCCCTCTTTCTGTGGACACGTCACTACAATAGAATGATGAAATGGGTCATGATAGTTCCATGTTGGACGACACGAGAAAATTGATGCCATGTGGCAAAGGAGGTGGCCATTTGCCAATGATGCCCTGAAAATGTTAGAAGTCCATAACTTTCAAACCAAGACTCGGTTTTGGACAAGGTTTCAGTCATTGGAAATATCTCGATGAGCACACGATGATCATGTCCTCATTTGAGGATTTGGGGAGTTGTAGGAAAGCGTAAAAATTATACCCCCATCCCCTAAAAGGATACTTACGTGGTTGGGTATGTGAAATTTATAGACTCCAACCTGAAGGAATCTACAACTCTCTGAATTCTCTAGCTTCAACTAGAAGCAGGCCAAAACCCCCTGGTCTCTCCATATCCAACTGGATGGCGGATCTAGCCTGAAGGAAACTCTAACTCCTTGATTCTCCAACTCTAACCGGAAGGAGGCTACAAACCTCTTTCCTTTCCCTGTCCTGTTGCTTTGAAATATATGTGTATACCAATTGTCACTACCACAATCACTTCCATTGTCACTATCATTGTCATTTCCACATCAACCATTGTCACAAAAAACTATAACCTATCAACTTGTTATTGTATCCAGCCTATCCAACCTGTCACTTTCACTATCACCAATACTCAACCAAATCCTCTCACATGGATCATATACCAAGGACACCTATGAACTAGATGTCCAACGTCACCAACACATGCCTCTACCAATCGTGTACCAAGATCACTAACATAACATCATAGGGTATTTGTCTCAACCATGTACCAAAACATCAACCTGTATGATAGCAAGAATCAACTGTGTACTACAATAAGTGCATCAACCATGCACCAACACCTAAAACAAATCATGCATCAACCATGTATTCCAAGTACCAATCATGTACCATACCATGTATCAACCATGTACATGCACATCAACACCATACCATGTCCCATACCATGTGTGAACCATGCACATCAATCATGTACATCAACACTTATACCATATAACATGAAATGTATCTCAACTATATATCATATCATGACATACACCATGTACCATAAGATATCCTAAACAAGTATACCAATGGTGAACCTCAACCAAGTACTATCACTCACAATCATGCCAGGTACCATAAGATAAGCCTCATGTATATGGAAATATCAAAAAGATCTTCCTCTAACAATGGAACATAACAACCCTATACTAAGTACCAATAATGTTTCTCAAGGATGTAACAATATCACCTCAACCATGCACCATCAAGGGCCTCCAAGACATGCATTAAGCATGTTCCATATCATCCAAGATACAAACCTCAAAAAAATGCATAAATGCCATACCTTTACTCATGAAAACATGAAGCATACCATCCCAAACCTGTATTAATTGTGTTGTATCATCAAACCTTGTCGCAACTCAACCATACATTATTTTTCAAACTTTTCCTCAGAGATGTGTGTTGTCCTCTTGTAGCCTGTGTATGTATGCGACCTTTCCTCATGAAGCCCACGTATGTATGCGACATATCCTTATGCATCCCACATACAAACTCAGAAAACTAAGGTTACTAGTTTTCTGCAACTATGAAACTTTTGCTACTTTAGACCTTTGCAACTTCATAAAAATGTTGTCACATTCAACCTCATATTCACTAATAGATTTACCAAAATATAGACCATAACACTCGTAATCTAGATATTCAATGTAAGTGTGTGTATACAAATGAGAGACTCTTTAGGTATATTTATAATTGTGATAGGTAACCTCTTTCCTTATTTTAGGGGTTTCTTGTTACAACCACTTTACCCTCTGACCAAGACTTGTAACCAACTAGGGTCTTCTTGACCACTCTTTGGGGCTTCCAACTTTACAAGGAAGTATCTCTAGAACCATGAGGAACCACATGGTGTTCCATAATTCATCGAAAATGATATGATGTTTATTATCCATCTATGATAGTCTTACCTACAATTTCACTGTCCTTCATGTCTATATTCCTCAATCAAATTTATATCCCATAACCACACCTCTGGGGATACATGCAGACTACATCAAATGAACCCAACTAGCTCACCATCAATCTATATCATACAAATTACAATTAACTTTCCAACATCTCTGGACATCTCAAAGAGTTAACAAAAATCTTTAAGGGTTGACATCAATCTCCAAGATCACTCTCCAAGGGTTGACATTGATCTCCAAGATCACTCTCCAAGGGTTGACATCAATGACAACCAACTGTCCAAAACAAATTTCCAACAATACCCCCCTTTGGCATTGATGGAAACACCAACATTGATGGCAACACTTACACATGGAAACATGCATTCTCATGCACCCTTGTGATCATCACTCATCATCAGTGTTTCTATTTCTCCCCCTTTGACATCAATGCAAAAGGGTATCTCCCCTTGGGGTTTATCACCTGCCTTCATGCCTCTACTCCTTCTCTTCATCTTTGACCAAAGGGTAACACCCATTGTTGATATTTATCCTCTTGATACTATACCTACTCTAACAAATCATGGAAAAACATTGTTCCCCCTGTGGGTACGTATCCTTGTATGTATGATACCGATATTCCTTTTTGGATATTTCTCTATGATTATTTTTATTCCCTTAACTTTTTTGTAGTATGTAGATCAATCTAGGTATATCTGTATATGTTTCCTTTCCTCTCTTCTAGTGTTGTTTTTCCCATTGGTTCTTCCTATCTAATTTCACTGGCATATATAAAAATCATTCAAAATTTGATTTATTTATTTACTTTTCATGTTCACTTGACCATATTGTTCAACAATGTCCTTCTAATGATATAGATTATGCTGACAGATTTTCTTTCTGTGCTATGTTGTTCCTTTCATTTCTTTCCTTTCCGTGACCAATAGATTCCAACTAGTTTTGTTGATTCCAATGGTAAATATGTTGTTATGCATCTGACCCATGTTTCATGGACCTTCTAATAATCTCAAGAATCCATATTTGTCCATATGTCACAAATTTTTCATGACTTTTCTACTCAATTGTGCATAATATTGACCCATCTGTCACTGTACTATACGTATGCAACTGATCATCATGTATAAATTGTATCCAATGCAATCCAAACTCTACATGTCTAGAACAACATGTACTAAAGATATCTCTATCTGAATGCAATCATAAAATTCTTCCTATGTTACTGCGAACTGACACTTGTGTGGGAACACTACTTTATCAACTATCAATCTGTCATTGTGTACTTCTGTTATCTAACTTTTCTGAATATATCTCTTTAAATTCTTCATACTACTTGAAATATGGTTATGTGATATATAGTATCTACTACATGGACTCCCCATTTTCAGCATGCATATTTACTAGGATTCTCCAATCCAAATGGCTCAGAAAAATACCCTCTCTGATGCAGAGTAATCTTCCTCTTCATATGTAGGCTCATTGTCTTTCTGAACTTTGGCTTCTTCCTTTCTTCCTATGGATAGATATTTCACTAAAATTAGTAAAAGTACAGTCTCTTAAACCTATTCTTTGTTCACTTGCTCTTCTTTTCTTTATCGTACTACTACAAATCCTATGATCTCTAGGATGTGGTATTTATTCACATGTTCTTCTTGTTTTTCATTTCTTCTCCAAACCTTCCTATATCTAACATATTTATTTTTCCCTGTAGATTTTTCTTCATCTTATACTATTGGAAATCTTGAGAGTATGAGTTATGAGTGTCCTTCAATCATCCAATCTTCCTTTTCTTGTTCTTATTTTATTTTCCAAACCTTATCATAAATAATATCAGTATTCTTCCTCAAAGAAGTATCCATCATGCTTCTAAAATCACGAGCTATGTGTCCATAGTTATGGAACTTGTAACATTCAATGTCATGTGGGGCCACATAAACTTTTCTTGTTTGAACATTTCTTTCATAAGCCCTACAATCTGCAACCTTATGTACAAATTTAGTACAATACACTAGTACATATTGTAAAAATTTTGACATTCTATTTTTGGCGTTATGGACAAAATTGGCCATAATGTTGAAAAATAGAGGAAATGTTTTTCCATATTGCCTGATAATGTCATTATTTCCATGTCGACGTCTCTCTTTCCACATTATCGTCTCTCTTGCCACGTTTTCCACATAGTTGTCTCTCTTGGCACGTTTCTGACATAGTCATCTCTCTTTCCACATTTGTGAACATAGTTGTCATAGTTGCGACGTTGTGGAAACTAGGTTTTCCCCCTCCAATGGTCACCTAGTATTTTGACCAAATCAACTTTGATTTGGTCAATGATCGTCAGAGTTGCGACGTTCTAAAATCTATAAATATGTTTCATTTTATGGATGTTGCGACAAGTTTTATATAATAACGACACTTCAAAAAGGGTTTGCGAGTCTTCTAGTCTAGAGTACAACTATTAAAATAAATTGTACTAGGGCTCTTCTGATTTCGTTTTAATTTTCTGATCAGTCAAATTTTAAAGGAAACAACTATTAAAAGACATTGTACTAGGGCTAGACTACATGATGGGAAATGATGACCTTTGAATGGGGCCAACATTGAAATGTTTTCAAAATGTTTTTGTATGACATCATACATCCTTTATTCTTTAAAACATCCCATACCATCAAGGCATGCGTCTAGTCTAACCATGTCAAATTTCGATGCATACAAACACATATTGAAGAAATTTCAATGTTGGCCCCATTCACTACTCACTATGCGGGTTCGGTGCATGACATTTTTGGTGGTTGAATTGGAAGTTCCATGACATTTCAAGAGATTTCCAGCAAAGATTCTATAGATGGAAACAATGACATTTTACAATGAGACGCCCATTATTAATGTTGTTGCAAGCATGGATGATCTTAAATATTATGTGGTTGGGACATCATGCATCCTTGAGTCTTGAAACCCTCCCATACTGTCAAGGCATGTGTCTAGTCCAACCATGTCACATTTCGATGCATACAAGCACATATTGAAAAAATTGCAATGTTGGCCCCATTCACTAGTGCTCACTATGCGGGGTTGGTGCATGACATTTGTGGTGGTTGAATTGGAAGTTCCATGACATTTCAAGAGAGTTCCAACAAAGATTCTACGGATGGAATCAATGAGATTTGACAAATATGAGATGCCCCATTATCATGAATGTTGTTGCAAACATGGATGATCTCAAATATTATGTGCTCAGGATATCAAACCTCCTTGAGTCTTGAAACCCTCCCATACCATCAAGGCATGTGTCTAGTCTAACCATGTCACATTTTGATGCATACAGGAACATATTGAAGAAATTTCAACATTGGCCCCGTTTATTGCTCACTATGTGGGGTCGGTGCATGATGTTTTTGGTGGTTGAATTGGAATTTCCATGACATTTCAAGACAGTTCCAACAAACATTCTATGGATGGAAACAATGACATTTGACAAATATGAGACGCCCCATTATGAATGTTGTTGCAAAAATGGACAATATCAAATATTATGTAGCTGAGACATCAAACATATTCCTTGAGTATTGAAACCCTCCCGTACCATCAAGGCATGTGTTCTAACCATGTCGAATTTTGACGCATACATGCACAGTTTGAAGAAATTTCAACGTTGTCCCCATTCACTTCTCAGTATGCGGTGTCAGTGGAAGAAATTTCACTATGATCATTCACCTTCAAGGCAGGCCCCATTCACTATGATCACTATGAGACATCCATTATATTGAAAATTGATTCAAACATGGATGATCTCAAATATTATGCGGGACATCAAACATCCTTAAGTATTGAAACCCTCCCATACCTTCAAGGCAACTATCTAGTTTAACCATGTCAAATTTCAATGCATACGGGCACAGATTGAAAACATTTCAATGTTTTCCCCATTCACTTCTCACTGTGTGGGGTCGGTGGAAGAAATTTGTGATGGGTGTATTTGAAGTTCCATGACAAATTTCAAGATAGTTTCGATAATGATTCTATATAAGGGAATAATGAATGATGACAATGAGAGGTGCAACATGATGAACGTTGATGAAAATGTGGACGATCTCAAAGATTATGTGGGGACATAATACATCCTTGAGAATTTAAACCCTCCCATACCGTCAAGCCATGTGTCTAGTCTCACCGTGTCTAATTTCGACACATACATGCACAGTTTGAATAAATTTCAAGGTTGTCCCCATTCACTACTCACTATGTGGGGTCGGTGCAAGATGACATTTTTGGTGGGTGAATGACAACAATAATAAAAATGATGAGCTAATGACATTGTCCTCTAAAGAATCTGTGAGTGAAGATGATGAGTTGATGACATCATTCTCACCAACATATGTCCACTTAGTCGCAATGACACATATTTGATATCCTCCAACATTAAAGAAATCCCCATATCAGTAGGGAGTTTAAACATTTTCAATAAGTGTGAGTCATTCATGCATTCTCCTAGCTCATGGAAATTCTCTTGTGATCATTCTCACCATTATTCACATAACCCCCACACTATATTCCCCTTAATTTCTCAATAATCCAAATTTAGAAATGACCATTGAGGGCACTGAAAAGGAAGGAGATGCTTGAGGGATTGTTGAGTAGAGAAAGGAAACATTTTCCCTTGTGTTGTGTATGGCATGGAAGAGATATTTTCCCTTATACTCAAAGATCACTCACAGACCCACTCTATATATCATCTCATCTCATCTTCGTTTCATTTTAATTTTATGATCAGTTGAATTTTAAAGGAAAGAACTATTAAAAGACATTGTATTGGGGCTAGAGTACATGATGGACAACAGTGACCTGTGAATGGGGCCAACATTGAAATTTTTTCAAAATGTTTCTGTATGGCATGATCATACATCCTTTAGTCTTGACACCCTCCCATACTGTCAAGGCATGTGTCTAGTCTAACCATGTCAAATTTAAATGCATACATGCACATATTGAAGAAATTTCAACCTTGGCCCTGATCATTACTCACTATGCGGGGTCGGTGCATGACATTTTTGGTGGTTGAATTGGAATTTCCATGACATTTCAAGAGAGTTCCAAGAAAGATTCTATAGATGGAAACAAATACATTTGATAATGAGACACCCATTATGAATGTTGTTGCAAACATGGATGATCTCAAAGATTATGTGGTCGGGGCATCATACATCTTTGAGTCTTGAAATGCTCCCATACCGTCAAGGAATGTGTCTAGTCTAACCATGTCAAATTTCAATGCATACAGGAACATATTGAAGAAATTTCAACGTTGGCCCCATTCACTAGTGCTCTCTATGCGGGGTCGGTGCATGACATTTGTGGTGGTTGAATTGGAAGTTCCATGACATTTCAAGAGAGTTCCAACAAATATTCTATGGATGGAAATAATGACATTTGAAAAATATGAGACACCCCATTATGAACGTTGTTTCAAACATGGACGATCTCAAATATTATGTGGTCGGGACATCAAACATCCTTGAGTCTTGAAACCCTCCCATGCCATCAAGGCATGTGTCTAGTCTAACCATGTCAAATTTTGATGCATACAAGTACATATTGAAGAAATTTCAACGTTGGCCCCATTCACTAGTGATCACTATCTGGGGTCGATGCATGACATTTTTGGTAGTTGAATTGGAAGTTCCATGAAATTTCAAGAGAGTTCCAACAAACATTCTATGGATGGAAACAACGACATTTGACAAATATGAGACACCCCATTATGAGAATTGTTGAAAACATGGACGATCTAAAAGATTATGTGGTCGAGACATCGGACATATTCCTTGAGTCTTGAAACCCTATGATACCGTCAAGGCATGTGTCTAGTATAACCATGTCAAATTTCGATGCATACATGCACAATTTGAACAAATTTCAACGTTGGCCCCATTCATTTCTCTCTATGTGGGGTGAGTGGAAGAAAATTCACTATGCTCATTCACCTTCAAGGTAGGCCCCATTCACTATGCTCACTATGGGACATCCATTATATTGAACATTGATGAAAACATGGATGATCTCAAATATTATGCGAGGACATCAAACATCCTTAAGTATCGAAACCCTCCCATACCTTCAACAAATCTATCTAGTTTAACCATGCCAAATTTCGATGCATACAGAAATAGATTGAAAACATTTGAACGTTGGCCCCATTCATTTCTTACTGTGCAGGGTTAGTGGAATAAATTTTTGATGGGTGTATTTGAAGTTCCATGACAAATTTCAAGATAATTCTGACAACGATTCTATAGAAAGGAATGACGAATGATGACAATGAGAGGTGTAGCATGATGAACGTTTATGCAAATGTGGATGATCTCAAAGATTATGTGGGGACACAATACATCGTTGATTTTTGAAACCCTCCCATACCGTCAAGTCATGTGTCTAGTCTAACCATGTCGAATTTTGATGCATACATGCACAGTTTGAAGAAATTTCAACATTGTCCCCATTCATTGCTCACTATGCGGGGTCAGTGCAAGATGACATTTTTGGTGGGTGAATGACAGCAGTAATAAAAATAATGAGTTGATGACATCATCCTCTGAAGAATCTGTGAATGAAGATGATGAGTTGATGACATCGTTCTCACCAACATATGTCCACTTAGTGACAATGACACATCTTTGATATCCTCCAACATCAAAGAAATGCCCACATCAACAGGGAGTTTAAACATTTTCAATAAGTGTGAGTCATTCATGCATTCTCCTAGCTCATGGAAATTCTATTGCGATCATTCTCATCATTATTCACATAACCCCCACACTATATTCCCCTTAGTTACTCAATAATCCAAATTTAGAAATGACCAAAACCAATGCAACAATGGCAGAATAACAAACCTTGGAAGAGAGATAGATGGTTGTAGATAAGCATAGAGGCAAGGAAAATTAGAAAACCTTTAACCCCATGCCCATGAAATAGTTTCTTATTAATTATTAAAGAGCTAAGGCAATACTCCACTAAGTTTCCCATAAAGAAATCAATAGATTGAACTATTTCTTCCTACATGAGGGCACTGAAAAGGAAGGAGATGCTTGAGGGATTGTCAAGTAGAGAAAGGAAACATTTTCCCTTGTGTTGGATATGGCATGGAAGATATATTTTCCCTTATACTCAAAGATAACTCACAGACCCACTCAGCTACACTCGTTTTCTTTTGTTCTCAATGTTCTTGTTAATTCTTATAACTGAGATCACTACTATTCTGAGTATCTAAATTCCTGTTGTATTTGTTTAGGTTATTCTTCATTTCTACTATTGTTTAATAAGAAAATGTTCCCTTTGAAAGTCTTCTCTTTGAAAATTGGCTTTGTTTAGTTTCAGGCATTGATGGTAGTGCTCCAGATGAGCAACAACCTCAGGATTATCCTTTGCAGTAGGAGGCTCCACCACCTGGCATGATACCACCACCTCCTATGACTCAAGTATCCTATTTGTTGTTTTACAATGGCTCTCATGGGGTGTTTACATGTACTAGGCAACAAGACCAACAATAAAGTAAATATTAGGACGGGTGCGATTCAAATGCCAAAAGGCTACCAAATAATCGATGTTACAAAGTGGCATCAACCTCAATCACACAAAACAAATGTTAGTGCATCGATGTTTATGTTGTTAAAACCCTCAAAGAGGGAAAAAATTCATGGTCCCATCAACATGGCAATGCGAACCAACATTTTAATGAAAAAAGAAAATAGATTGCATGGACATCTTTCAACAATTGATTGTTTGCAAATGACCCTATGTGATCTTTAAATAAATATAATGGACCAATCAGGTGTTGAGTCATGGATGAATTGTTATTGATATCGAGGAGAAGAAGAACTGTCATATCAATTTATGTCTAGAACAAAAGAATGACTATCATAATAGTTAGTTACAAAAGCACACTAAAGAAACACACTTTACCTAAAAACACATTATACGAATTTGATCATAACCAACTCTCAAGTGTTTAAATATCCTAATACGAGCACTCATTTTCATGAATTTAGAATTTATATTTCAGACTCAATCTTATTATAATGCTTTTAGACTTCAGAAAATGACTTGAAATTGACAACACCAATAGTGCATTTCCTAACATCAAAGACTATTTAACTATATTGACATTTACATATCAATTTTCTTTCATTCATATCAATGCTTAATGGGTCCAAGTTTAACATGGATCTATGCCAATGGAGAATATTAAAAATTATTTAATTGTGATAATATAATAGAAATATACATCAATAAAGAGATATATGTCGAGTCAAGATCGAAGTATTGACATCAACTATATTTTTTTAATTTCTTTATGATGTTATACATATATACACAAACACAATGTTGATCATCACCCCACCCCCTTTCTATGAAATGTGTCTCTCAACACAATGGTGAGTCAAGCTTTTGAAGCCCCGAGTCATGATGAGAATCTTAGAGCCTAATGAACATCAATATATGCTTGAGCCCTCATCATCCCGATGCAAAATAAGGAAGATAATGATATTTTATAATTGTAGAAGTTGTTCCAATATTCCACAAGATAGCCATATTCAATTGTTGTTATTCATGTTATTATTCACACATACATATGTCACACAAAGGAGCTAGGGGAAGGTTAAGCCAACAATCATAATCACCCTCCAACCAAACAACTATTATGTTAGTATGGGGGAACTACCTCTTTGCATGCACCTTCTGACATAAGGATCATGTTATATTGAGGCTTATATGATATCGTGGACCAGTCCTCACAACCAATGTGTGATAGGAGGAAATGTAATTTTATAGCTACATAAACTATTCCAAAATTCCACAAGATATATGTATCTAATTCTACGATTTATGTAATTATTATTCTTATTGTCATTCACATAAGACACTTACATAGCTCACATAAAAAGGAAGAATAAATTCAAGAAAACAAACATAATTATCCTAGAATCAATCATCCATAAAGGTAGTAGGCCACAAATACCTTTATAAACATCTTCAACTAAAATTCAAAAAAACAATTCATTAAAAAATGTACTTGCCATGAAAATACAAATCCTCTTATTCTACCACTTTGCAAAGGTTTGAAGTTCAATCCCCAAGATGATAACATATTTATGCTAATGACCACTTTAATCGTATTAATCATTAGGATTTTTCCACAATGTTAACATGAAAAAGATAAAAAGCTTTAAAGGGTTCATATGAAAAAGATCATGAGAAAAAAAAAAAAACTTCAAATTAAATCAAACGATAGTTAGTTTGGCTAGAATTTCAAAGCTCTCCATTGTTCATGGGAAAAAGGCAGGCTTCTTATCCTTTATTTTAATTTTCCCTCCCACTCCAACTAGGATACTCTCAAGGTGTCCATAGGGTCATGTGCTCTCCTTTCTCTATTGGTTTTGTTTCGTGGTTTCTATGCAAAGAAGCAAYAAGTTATGTTTCATGGTTTCTATGCAGAGAAACAACAACACACATCTCAGGTGGGTTTAGAGTCATGTGCCTCGAAGGAAAGCAATGTAAATCCCCTGAATCAACATCAATTTTCATAAACAAACGATCAAGGCACAACATTTGCTACAAACCCTCCCTGGAACTGCTGAGGACTTCAATTATTTTCCAGATCGCTTTTCCATAGGTAGTATTTCACCCAGGAAATCTTTGCACAGGAACGAGTTAAATATGAAAAATTTCACAATAAATTTGTTTCGGAACTTTGAAATCTGATAATTAGTGGACAGTTTACATTATTCTCTCAGTGTAATCAAAGGGTTTTCCTATATGGCCCTTTGTGGGAATCGAAGATAAATATTTAACTAGGGTTTTGATGTGAAAGGCGTCCATTTTTTGAGGATTTTGTAGGGAAAGAAACTGATAGAAATGGATCCTACATAAAAGAGAAGGATGGAAGAGTCCGGAAATTTATCGTTCAAGACATTCAGTGGCACCATGAGTGGTTTCGTTGGGGGGGCGTCTGAGAAGATATGGTGGCCATTTGGTACGATGTGCTCATAGCACGTTCCTTCACTGATTTATGTGCTCTCTAGCTCACCACCTGTGAAGGTTTCAGCACCAACGACCTTGCGGTCATCGCAGCCCATTGTAGGTTTTTATTTATTTTTTCCTCTTCTTAGTTCCTAAATGAATGAAAAACTTCCTAAATGAATGAAAAACCTCTGTGATAACTCAAATATGTAATGTAACCACCTCCCTCCTAGATCTTTATTTGCCAATTCCTTGCATCATGGATAAAGTAGCATAGACCCATCTAATCCCTGGTCTGGTATGGATCTCTAAGAGGTTCTATATCTTGAAATCCAATATTGAGATGTGTTATATATTGAAATACAATATTTAATGGAACATCATTTGTGTGAATTCCAGATAGGCATCCTTGAGCTTCACAATCTGGAGGTTCATATCAAAGAGGTCTTAGATGGGTCTATGTTAAAGTTTATATTCAATGCACCCAATGCATCATAATTCTCATGGATCCCCACAACCACCCACACACCACCCCTGGGCTACAGAGCACCTCACTTTTCTTGGTGCCATAACAGATGCAGGCTTCACCCACACACCAACCCTAGGCTACAAAGCACCTTTCTTCTCTTGGTTCCATAAGAGATGCAGACTTCACCATGAGTTGTTCAGTACCCGCACAGGCTTGTTTGAATGGTCATGGAGGTGCTTCCTTTAAACTCCAAAATACACCAGGAACCACCAACAAATGGCTTTAACAAGGGAGATGACATTCAAAGGATGAATCACTACTCTCAAGTTCTTTCTGTCGGTTAAGATGTCATGATGGGGTTATTCTTTTGACAAACTCTTCCAGTGCTTGCACCTATATCCAATAAATTTTCATAACGTTTGGAAAAATCTCATCCCACTCTTGAGCACTTAAGTGAGAGACATTGTTGATACTTTCCAATCCCAATCAGTACACAAGGAGAAAACATATTACAAGTGATATTTGAACATGGGTGAGAAGGATAACGACATCCCCTTTTTAACGATCCCAAGATAAACCCAATTGACACCTGGCTCCAACGACTTATTTATGCTTTTGAGAAAATTGAACCTTGGTGGAAGGCCTCACATGCCACCTTCTTCACTATTTTCCACAGCTCCATTGGCAATGTAGTCAATTTTCACCATATAATTATTTATCTTCTAAAAACAATGGGCACCAATATATAATCTTATTCTCTCTCACATGTGTGTATCTTTTATTAGTCTCAAAGGTATTTTGAAGGGAATCATGGTTTCAAACATTGCAAGAAGTTGTCTTTCAATGAGCACCTTGAACTAAAGTGATACCCATCTGTCAAATTTCAATCCACAGGTTTGTCTTTCTTGGAGAAAGGATTCATTTAGTGCATCTTGTAGTAGTTTCATTCTTCAAAATCCTTGAAAGTTAGAATAGCACGAAACTTGTGGATTCTTTTTACGTGGCACCACGTGCTTTTATTTGAAATAAAAGGAACGATCTTTGTGAATATTGTATGGGGTAAAGGATTTTTTTTTACGTCACAGTCTTAGTTGGTATACTATATTTGGCATATAAAACCACTTCGTGGACACACACTCTTACTCCTTGAGTTTTGGCCTCATGACATAGTAGTTGTAGTAGTAGGAGTCACATTAATGTGGAATGAAATCATCAACAAGCGATATGCCATTGCCAACTTGCCTTTAAGAGGGTATGTCAAAGACAAAAACCACAAAAAATGGTGATCCAGAAAGTACACAAGAACCTAGAAATTTTAGTACTGGAGTGAGATGTTAGTACTGGAGTGAAGGAGGATGCTCTCACTTCAGCCCAGGGACTTGTCCCCCAAACTAGCTTCAATTTTGGAAAAGATTTTGCTGCATATAGTACTTCATAAACCACCCATGTCTCACTGTATCTTGGGCATGGTCCTGCCAATCTAGATTGTTTGAAGTGAAATTTCTTCGAGCACATTTTCATCCAACATAATGTCCTCAAAATATGTGTATTTTTTGGTCAACTTGTTTATGCACATAGCTGGTCCATTGCTTTTGTTCCATATGCAATCATTTCTCCATTTTAAATGAACAGAATCAAGGGAATTAGAATGGATATTTTAGTTGAGGGGTCACAGTAGAGCCGAGAGGTAGTTGATTCAAACCATCAGTCCAGATAAATCATAAAAGGAATTCCAATGCAGTTATGTTGTCAATCTGATCTCAATATTGCTACAGGAATTCAGATTCCAAGTGAAGTAGGCATTTATTTTTTAGTGCAATTCAGTAGTTGATTTTCCTGCTTATGCGTCTGGATTTGAAGATCAACTACCCTGCATTCTAATGTCAGGTCAGGTAAGCAACCTGTAACTATTTCTTTGAATGGATTATTTGTGATTATAATTATGAATTATGAACCCTTTTTTTATAGACCTAGAGTTGGCAAATGACAATTTGATTTTGATCATACATTACATGTGTACACTCCTGTTATTAGATATCCATGTTAAGATTTAAGAAGATTGGATGTTCTTCTTAATCAACCATGCACTAACAACATTTTTTTATACAACAAATACAATATCAGTACAAGAAACACAAGATTATTATCTGGTAAATTTGGACATGAAAAAATATTAAATTGCAATTGAACTTCTAGAACACAATTTTTATTTTTATTTTTAAATAAAATGSATAATTTTTATTGAAKATCAACCATAATTACAAGTGAGTAGCTTCCCACTTAATCTGGATACATCATTTCATTATTTCATAGATATAAGAAGTGGGATATCTGTAGCTACGGGATAGGGATCCATAAGGGGGTTTCATCATTTTTCCTGAGCACTCCTAAAGGCATTTGACATCCCATATTCTCCTTTACATCCGCTTACTTGTTTGATCCATAGAGGATGTGGAAGAAGCGAGGGGAAGAGAATTCTTGCAGCACTTGATGAAGTATTTGTACAACCTTGTTGATTATTGGATTTTTGAATTGTTCATTCGTATTTAAAGTCTTAATCAGGATTTCAGAATGTCCAAAGATTTGTATTTCTTTAATGCCATTTTCTCGCGCTATCTGACAAGCTTTTAGTAGCACGAGAATTTCAGCCTGATTATTTGTTTTCTGACCAAGGCCCCAACTGAAGCTGTCTTTTTGGGGTCCATCTGAGGAGTGAATCACTCCACCTGCTCCTGCTTTCCATGGATTTCCTTTGGAGGCTCCATCGAAAAAGATTGAGGTTATGTTTTTCCTCCACCAATCTTGAAAAACAACATCTTTGTCTCGCAAATGCCAACTTAAAGTTTTGGTAGGGAGGGTACTGGTTTGAGTTATGTCTCGGAAGGTGAAGGTTCCAGTCCATTTCTTTTCTTCATGGAGAAGAGTAATTTCTTTCATGGCGAAGTGATTTGTCATTGTTTTGAGGAGAAGAGATTTTACTTTCACTACCACCGTTGAGGGGGGAGATGGCATGTTGTTGAAGATATGATCATTTCTAGACAACCATAGTTTCCAACAAATATATTTGGGGATGGACTTCCAAATTCTTCTCCATATTGGACTTCTTTGAGTGTCTTGAGGGTATCACGCCTTCCATGAGGAAAATAATTCAACCACTGAGATCTATCTCAGGGCTACGACATTGAGGTATTCAAGGGAAATTTTCCATACTTCTTGCGTGAAAGGACAGATTACGAATAAATGGTCCACCATTTCATGTGCTTGGTAACACATGGGGCATCTATGAGGTCATATGAAGAATATTTTCACCATATTTTCTCCTACTAATATTTTCCTGCGCATTAAAACCCAGGTAAATAAGTTTACTTTGGGGAGGTCGAGGGGGTCCCAGACCTACTTCCAGAGGGTCGTTGTCCCTTTCAAAGCTTGTGGGGGATGCAGAGCATTGTAACCTTGAGCTACTATGTAGAATCTGGATTTTCCCCATCCCCATGTATCCTTTGATCAGAGATGTACAGGTGCGCAGTCCATCCACACTTCCAGGAGAAGGGATTTTTGCAAATGCAATTGGTTTGGGACATCCGATAGATCCCAACTTTTACATCTTCCTGAATCATCCCATGCAGAGATGTCTGCGATTTTAATGATGACTCGTTGAGATAGACACTCTCAGATTTCTTTGAGGTCATCTGAATCGAAGAGGGGGGAATTTCCCATAATGATGTCTTTCCACATCTTTGTTTTCTTTCCATTGCTTGGGATTCGAAAAAAAATCTTATGGAAGGGTTCTAGACCACGCCTGTAGAGATTCCAGATCAAGGTTCCTTTGGGGATGTTCGTTGCCTGGAGGTTTCTCATAGAGGCGCCATAGAGATATATTTTTTTAAGAGGTTTCTTACTGGATGTATGTGGTTTGCATATAGATTCCTGATGATTTTTCCTCCCAGTGCTATGTTTTCAAGCTTGGGGTCTCTTACCTATAGGCCACCTTCAGCATAGGGGCGTTTGACAGTTTCCCAATTGACCAAGTGGTATTTCTTTTGGTTGCCTTTACCTCCATGCCAGAGGAAGTCTCTGATCATGTTTGTGATCTGGATCATGATCATCTTCGATGCCAGGAGAAAGGAATCCCGATAGATTGGCAGGGTGGACAAGACTAATTTTATGAGGGTGAATTTACCCTAGATGATATTTTAGCTTTGAATTTGCTTATAATTTCGTCCCACGGAGAAAATTTGTTGGGGACCAAGGTTAAAGGGAGTCCTAGATACTTTGTTTTTTCCCAAGTAGCATAGCCCAGAAACCCCAGGTGAAGGGATATTCTTTGAATTGTTTACTGTTCTATTTTCCAGCCATACACTACACTTTTCCTTTTGTTGATGAGCACGCCAGAGATGCTATAGAATTTTTGGAGAATCCCGTTGAATTTTTTTGCAATTTTTACTGAGGCTCCCCCCAACATGAGGGAGTCATCTGAAAGAGAGCATGATTGATTGGGTCAATGCCCTTCGTTTTCCTAATGCCTGGGATGGATCCAATCCTCCTTTCAACAGTCAACTTCCTGCTTAGAGTATCAACCATCAAGATATACATGAAGGGGGAAAGAGGGAAGCCTTGCCTTAATCCCCTCGAGGCCTAAAAATAGTTTGTCGATCCACCATTTACTAGAGGCGCTATCTAGTGCTTGCTTTTATTTTCTTAACAAAGTCAGGGAAAAACCCAAAAAAAAGGAGAGCTTTGTAGAAGAATGAGAGATTTACCCTGTCGAAAGCATTTTCCATGTCGAGCTTGATCAACATCCCTTTTTCCTTTTGTTGGTGACTAGAGTGTATGGTTGCTTGGACTTGAATTACATTGTCTAKAATATGTATCCCTTTGAAAAATCCACCTTGCATGGGGGAAATGAGATTCTCTAGCAGAGGCTTGATTCTGTTTTCCAAAAGATTGGACAAAATTTTATAAGAAGCATTGCAAAGAGAGATAGGCCTAAATATTTCAAAGGAGCATGGATTAAATTCTTTGGGGATTAAAGCAAGGAAGGTGGAGTTAGTGCTACCTCCTACTTTAGCTCTTTGGTGAAAATATTTAACCATCCTCAGCAGATCCGTCTTTATTATGTCCCAACAAGCTATATAAAACTGTATTGTGAATCTGTCAGTTCTTGGGGCTTTATCAAGCTCCATGGACCAGATGACATTGTAGATTTATTCTTCAGAAAATGGTTTAATGAGGGCTTACTTGTCATTCCTGCTAACTAGAGAGGGAACGTGTGAGAGAAAAATCTATGATAACCTCATCACTGCATGCGCCTTCTTCCTTGTAAAGTCTCTTGAAGTGAGTTTATGTTCCGATCATGAGCTGATCAAACCATTTGTGGATCAATCCATTTTCTAAGGCTATTTCGGAGATGTGGTTTTGGGAGAGATGAGTTTTGAACTATCGATGGAAGAAAGTAGTGTTTCGATATCCAACTTTAAGCCACAAGATTTGAGATTTAAGCCTCCAATACTCTTCTTCAAGGCGGAACGCACGAAAATTTTTGCTTTGACCAGCTTGTTCTTTCTCTAAATCTGATTTGAAGATTTCTTTGATCTCCAATTCATCTTTCAGATGTGATAACTGTTTAATAGCCTCATGTCTATGACTAAGAGGAGTGTTCATGGGATTTTTAACCCAGGATTTGAGTGCATGTTTTGTTGGTTTTAATTTCTTCTCCCATACAAATCTTGGAGACCCGGCAATAGAAGTGGACTATGCTGAGTGTACATTTTCAAGAAATCACTTCTTTTCGATCCAAAGAGGGTTGAACTAGAAAGGGATTGGACCCATATTTTCTTCTTCTTTCAGGATCAAGAGGATGTGTTTGTGATCGGAAGTCATTTTTGCAAGCATCTTGGAAGAGATTATCCTCCTTTTGTGTAGAAGAATGCTCTAGTTTAATAATTTGTCCAAGCGAGATGAGATGTGATCTATCCCAATTCTATTGTTTTTCCAGGTATATAGTCCTTTCGATGGCTTGAAGTCAAGGAGGTCCCACTGATGAACTAGATCCTCTACGAAGGGAAGCATTTGGTCCATGTTGTTGTTGCTTCCTCTCTTTTCTTTTGGTTCGAATACAAGATTCAGATCTCCGGATAGAATGATGTTCGAAGAAGAGAAAATATCTAAAAAGTCTGCTAGCGATTGCCAACAATCTTTCTTCTCAGAGTACTTAAAAGGAACATAAATATTGAAGAGTGAGAGGGAAATCTTACTTGGGAGATGTCGGAGTTCAGTGAAAATCYAGTGYTGASTCTCGAAGGAGATTTCTAAATGGAATTTKTCTTTYGCCCACAAGGTTGCAAGGCCACYTGAAGAGCCCCTTGMGCTGATGGMTTTCCYTRCATTTYTCTTCSATTTCTGATTGTTGATTTCTAGAAGGGYATCYCCTTCAATTTTTGTCTCTTGGAGTAAGAGRATCTCGGGAGGGTCAATTTTCAGAAGGTATTTAACTGCTTCAGCCTTAGAGGGATTCCCCAAGCCTCTGCAATTCCAAGAGACTATACACATTATTTACTAGAGTGGGGAGGACCTCCCTTGGGGGACCTTGTTTTGGTATTCCTTCCGATGGACAATTCAATGGTGGGTTCGATTCCTTGCATTTTTTCCTCTCGACTACTTCTTCTCTTGCTTCTTTATAGGATTTTCTCCCTGCTCTTTTTGAGGGTCTCTCCAAAGACTCGTTCTCCGAGGATCTGGAGATTTCCAGTAGTTTATTTTTTATTATATCTGCATAGGAAGGGGAGGAGGAGGTTATAGTTGGGAGGCATTAAATGATCTCAACATTATTGATTCCTGTTGTGGGAGAGAGGATCTATTGTTCAAGTTCCTTGATCATTGGGTCCGAGATTTCTGGGGAGTTGTTGAGGATTTCGAAGGGATTTTTGGAAGCCTTTGGGATTGGGGGGATGAGCTCTCTTCCCCTAGAGTTTTCCCTGCTGAGGGGGTGCCAGATCCCTTTGACATCCCTTTCCCTTTGGATCTATTATTGTGTTTTGATGTGGCTTCTTTCTGGACCTGTGTCCATTGGTCTCATTTTAGTATTTCCACCTCCTCGACTTTATTTTTGAAATGTCGGGCGAAGTGACCATAGCCGTGGAAATACCTGCATTTAAATGGAATTTGTTCATAGTCCAGTTCTTGAATGTAAGACCAGTCTACCACCTTTAGTTGAATGGATTCTGGGAGCCCCACCTTGAGATCGACTTCCATGCATATTCTTTCACAGGAGTATTGTTCCTTTCTATCTGTTTTGTCTATGTCTTTCCCAAGGGTGTTTCCAATGGATTCTAGATACTTCGGATTCCAGCAATGCAGGGGTAAATGAGGAAGACACACCTAGACCAGAACAACCGAGGGCACATCTTGTGTTGGATCGAAATTTGGGGACCATTTTTTCAGATACAGACCTTGAGGGGCCATAAAATACGGTCTTTTCCTGAAGATGAGGTTTCTGTCTTTTGGATTGTCAAAAACAAAAACGTAGGATCCCCTGCCAACCAGATGGATTTTGATGCCTTCTGTTACTAGGGTGCTCCAGTTCCTCTGCACCCATGCGTCTACTAATTTGGGGGAAGGCCATAATCTCATGAACTACCCAATGATCCCCCTCTCAGCCATGGTCAGAGAATATCTATAGGTTTCTTCGGCTGGTAGGTCAATTTAAGGGATGTTGTCCAATTTTTTAACAAATTTCTATTGTGAATCTAAGGCAGGTCGTTTGTTGCATGCAGCGACCATATTCCTGAAAGCTTATATATTGGGAGGGAGAGGGGGTGGGGGAGCCTCGAGACCCCCTCTTGGGGCCATGGCAAGAGGGAAGGAGAAAGGGAGGCGCACTAGTGGGCGCGCACATGGCCTGGGGAGAGAAGTGATCCATCCAAAATTACAATTCTCCGAAACACAATTTAAACCAATAAAGAAAACTATTGAAACCCTATCTATCAAAAATCCATCAAAACACTTCAACAATGTTAAGATACCTTATTGTTTCCTTGTAATTTTTCTCTTCACCCTCATTGTCATTTCCAGATTGGATGCCATTAGAAACCTTGTTTTTTATTTTTCTTATTTTGTCTTCTTAGGCTCCTTTCTATCTCTTTGGCCTTCCTCCTACTCATGGATCCATTTGGCATCCATCACTGAAGAAAAATGTACTCGATCTTGGGATTGGATTTGTTTGCTAAAAAAAATACCAATAAACTAAATTTATGTGGGAGGTCTCCCTATTGAATAGCGTGAGTTCTGAATATTCCCTTGTATTTTCATGCAATTTCATGGACAACATACCTCAACATCACCTAGGCTTAGAAACATCTGTCTCTGGTTCGAAACATAGCAAATACGTGGTCCCTACACCTTGGGAAAAAGTTTCAAAATGGTCATTGAGGGGGGTTGCTAAAGATCTAATGCCCGCTTTTGGTTTGGACAACCTACTTTGCTAAAAATCTAAGCAGGGATAAATTTAGAACTGAGTGACAGTTTTAGAGGGTCCAAACCAATTTTGAGTTAGCCTATTTTTAACATGAGGATAATCCCTATACTCAATAGTCCAAATTTGGGATAAAATTTGTATTGTAAATATATTTCTTTGATGAAATGAATAGAGTTTATAGTGCAACTTATCTCTTCTTATCTCTTCTGAGTCCATAAACTTTAAAACCCCTTTTGGAGTGGCTCCTAGATGCAAGCGACAGTGCAGAAAGAATACAGATTTTGGATTAGAATTCATAAACAAGGATCCATGATTTAAAACTTTAGCCTTTTGAAGGTCCTGAATTACTCAATCTCTGCACCACCAAGTTGAGTAAAATATTCCACAAAACGTTTCAATCATATCTTATTGGATGTTGCAGTACCAAATGTTGTGGGGCTGGTAGCCAGATGAGTACCTAATGTGGGGTCAACAATCTGTTTGCACAGTTGTGGTTGTAGTTTTGTCTGGTGTGATCCCACATCTGTAGTTGAAACTGTTGGTGTCTAATAGATTGTTTGTACAAATTCAAAAGAGAAAGAACCATTGAAAATTGAAGTCAATCTCATAAGTCCCCAAAATTATTAAAACCAATGACAACATCAACTAGATAAAACTAGCATAATGGAGTATGGGAAGGTAACTTTAGCATTAGAATTAGGGTAGACATTAAGTTACCGTTTTTAGAGAGAATCATAGTTGGATTTCTGTAGTGTTATTTTATGTATGTGACGGACTTGTATAAACCCCAAGGCACAATGTAAATCCAAGAGGAGTTTGCCTGGAAGTTCATAAAAAAAATCATGTTTAGAACAACCTACTCTGCAGGACATACTGACCACAGATAAGTTACATTAAATACAATAACCGATGGCCTAAAAACAGTTTGAAATATGAAAAGTTCCAACAGAGTCTGGCCAACTTCTATGGTTGTCAAAAATATGAGTGTCTTTGTAACAGATTCATTTTAAAAATGTCATATTCCTAAGAAACAACATAAAGAACATTCTATAAATCGTGTCCTTGTAAATGCAATTTGAGAGTGTACTATAATATCCCATGTTAGAATAAGAAACATTCAACAACATTTAGGATGCACTGTGAGTACAAGAATAGAATACAAATGCCTTGATTTTTCCTATTGTGAGTACAAGAATAGAATGCAAATGCCTTGAACTGTGAGTACAAGAATAGAATGCAAATGCCTTGATTTTTCATAGAACATAGAATTTGGGTAAGGGATTCATTATTTTGTATTGGGATCATAAGTAGAAAGTTTGATCAAGTAATGACTGATTGAGCGGAAGACGGAGTCTATCTCAAGCAGCCCAGCTAAAACCTGACAACTACTAGCATCTTAAAATCAGTGAAAGAATTTGTTGCAACTTGAGATTGGATAAGGATGTTCATAGTGAATGAGAAGGGAAGAGATCTTACCTTTGGTCCAATTGACACTCAATTGCGAGCATCTGCCATGTTTTTCAATCAAGGAGTAAGTACAAGCATAATTCATACAAAAATTGGTTGTTTATGGCAGTGTGTATATCACAACATGTTATGGTAATTCAACTACAGAATAAGCAAGATAGAAAAAGAGATGGCTCTATAATCATAAGGCATAAAGAAGCTTACATGCAAAGCCTACATTCCAGTCCATCTGGTATCCTATTACATTTTTTTTAGGTTGTTTCGGATCATACATGTAATAAGCAGTGTATTGGTTAACACCTAGATAGTCTATTGACCCTTTAACCATTTGGTATTGTTCCTTTGTAAACTTGGGCAGCCTTTTCCCAACAATTTCCACCATAGAATCAGGATATTTCCAATAGACAATAGGATGAAGAAACATGACAAATATGAAAGAAAATAACATATTATTAATACAAGAAAAACATGATTAGAGACAAATTTCTCAATCAGAAACAAAAACACAAAACAACCATGGCCCTAAAATATGAAACCATGGGAAGCCCACCATTATTTTGTGGCCTGTAATGTGTGTGGAATTTGGATAAGAAATCCCAAATACAATTCAAAGAAAACCACTTCTTATTCAACATAAGTAGAGGAAAGAAATAAATTCACACTTACCACCTAATATGGAAATCCCTTGATCTTTGAGTTGTTGCCTGGTCCTCACTAGAATTTCTAAGAGGCTCATACCATACAAAATCCAAAAGAATCCCAATTTTTCCCTTTTTCATGGGCTGCAGTTGGAGAAAGGCTTCAACATCAGTGGCCAGTTCATGTTGTTAACATTAAAATGAAAATTTTTTCTACCTTGTAGCAAGTCTGACTTGATACGTTTCTCTATAAATCTTTACAGCAGTAGAATGTGAAAGCAACAAATTGTGTGCAACAATGTAGGGTTCTGTCGTAGAATTTCCCATTGTATGGTTTCCAAATGGAGAAAAGCACCTTCCATTAGAAAAAATTCCATATTCATAACCAAGATCAGCAACAACCCGTGGCTCATTGAATGTCATCCAGTATTTCACCCTGTCACCAAATGTTTTGAAGTAGAACTCTGAAAATTTCACATATTCATCCCTATGCAACATAAAATGATATGTATGTCATTACTACTACCATGAAAAGTATTGGAGGTTGGAAATTATGAGATGGGTTTTGAATTACATGCTCTGTAGAAAAGAAGATGAAATCTAGGTAAGTGGTAACTTA
>SNQJ01S0008642.1:175569-186967 GCA_010110895.2 Picea sitchensis | reverse complement strand
GGAGGAGTTCAGGATTAGGTGACAGCACCTTAACTCTCACTTGCCCCCAAGGACACACCGAGTGGATTGAAGATTTCTTCCACGTATCCCAGGTGTGTATAAGGCGGCAATAGTACCCATCCATCATAATTCTTATTTATGTTGCATGTTATCCCCTATCCTAGGGATAACTAAGGAGATTATGTCTCAAGGCCCACAGGTCCTAGACATGGAGTACCAAGAGCCATATTGACTTGAGCTTGGGCCTAAAGCGCCCATCCTTTCTTCTTCAGCCCCTCCATCCTGTCAGCAGCAGCAGCATCCATCCCATCGACCTGGTTCTGAAGTAGCAGTGGGTCTTGCTCCATGAGGTAATGAATTCGGGTATCATGGTATGTGTCACTCTGATTCTCAAAGCATTTGAATATGTGTGTTTAATTCTCTTCTGCTTCATGACGTTTGCTTGGACATTATGCCTTTTAACTTGTCCATACCTGGGGGGGATGACAGAGTGCCCTAGCAAGTTGGTTCCCTTAGGGATGAGTTGCCACTGGGTGGGTCTATAAAAGTTCATTGTCCATTCCTTCCATACTTATCACTTTTCATCATTTTCCCTCTCATTTATCCCCTACATTGGTTGGGGCATTGGGT
Source organism: Picea sitchensis (assembly GCA_010110895.2). Taxonomy (NCBI): domain Eukaryota; kingdom Viridiplantae; phylum Streptophyta; class Pinopsida; order Pinales; family Pinaceae; genus Picea; species Picea sitchensis. The sequence goes on along the minus strand of SNQJ01S0008642.1, from coordinate 186,337 downwards.
TTCCCAAGCTAGTAAGGGTTGTACCTTGCCTTGTAGGAAGAAGGGGCTAAAGGCCCACAGAGTAAAAGTAGCTGGCAAAAGTTAAAAGCCAAGATTAAACCTTGAGATGCTTTGCCCAGGGACCCCCGAGAAAGCAATAAAAGGCTTCTCAGCAAGAAAAAGGGGGGACCCATAAAATAAATAAAACTCAAGACCTAGTTGGTGGATAGGGGGTCTCATCATGAGCCAGCCTATTAGGTCTATGGGCATGTAGCGGTATGACACTACTATTCATCTGGTCACCACGCCAGGGTAGTGGCTCTTGGTGGCATAGCCAAGAGAAAGGGGGTCTCATCACAAGCCAACCTTCTCATCTCCATGAAATGCTTGTGGGTAGTGCTGTCACCACTGGTCACCAGCCAAGGCAGTGTCCTCCAGCTATTCTCTTGAAAGAAAAAGCAATAAGACAAAGAGTAAAAAGGGATTGAATGGGCTAGGAAACAATTGCATCCATGACAAGGTGCAACTCACCCTCTACAGAGGCACCCACAGGTAAGACTTACATTTCCCTGTTATCACTGCACACCTTGCCCAAACATCCCCTACACCATCTCATGCATTTATATGACCTAGATTGGTCTTCACCTGGAAACACCCCACACTTAAGGAGAATTAGCCCAATGGGACGTCTTGAAACCCTCTCCAAACTTGGCTTGTAGAATAGCATAACGTCTTCGAGCACTTATCTGGGAAAAGGGGGGTTTTATGCACATGCTTGGGTAACTTGATTATTAGATGTGATTGACATTGCTATGATTCCTGTGACTTATGAGCCCATGGAGGGCATACTTGTTGTTGTTGCAGGACCATACCCGACGGGCAGTTATATATGGGGAGATGATTAGCTCGGACCTCCATAGAGCTAAAAGCCCACCAGCTGGATGTTGAGACCCCAACCAGGGGCAGAGAGATATCGGAGGCTTGCACCAGAGAAAAGGGAGGACGTTCCACCAGAAGCACTTTGATAGGCCTAGACCCAGGGGGTCTTTCCCTCCCACCATGACGTTGGCCCTTGAAGGCTCATGACATCATCATTCAGAGCCTTGACGTCATCCAGTTGAGGTATCCAGCATGAGAACGGCTTTGGTTGGCACGTGTGGCAGTTCCTGAGGGGTTTGGAGCCCCAACATCTCACTTTGGAGGGCTAGCATTCCAAGAGGGAGGCAAACGTCACCCTAGGATGGGCATGACGTCACCCTAAAAAGATGAATTTAGGGTTTATTTTGTCAATTTTATGTAAAACTGGATTTTTCATGTACACTGGCCATGTCGGCCTTTTTTGACCTAAAATGTAATTAAAGGTCATTTGTATTGTATAAATAAGAGATCAGACTCTCATTTTTATTCATCATATTTCACTCACACAAGTGTGAGGTCTGAAATTCGACCTCTTTTAAGGCTTATTGGCTGAACCAAGTGGTGCGCAACTCTTGGAGGGAGCTTTTAATGGTGATTTTTTGCATTTTCATGGTGGAAAGTCTTCAACTAGGGCTTGTGACTAGATTATTCTTGGTGAATGTAAGTAGAAATCTGCAATCCTTCTTTCTTTGAATGGTTATGATATCCTTTACTTTTCATTTATGAGATTATGAAATTGCTAGTGTGAAACCCTAGGAGAAAAGGGCATGTTATTGTCCTTCTCTCAATATCTCTCCACCTACTTGATTTTGCTAGAAGACACATCCATTGAAGCATATGCTAGAGCCCTATTTTAGTAGCACTCTAGTACTTTTTCTTCATTAAGCTTTTATTTTATTTCAAGCTTAACCTAAAGAAGAAGGAAAACCGCTAGGGCCTAGGGTTACCTACTTCCTAGTAGTCGTTTTCCTTCTAGGGTTTTGGATGATTCAGGCCTTAGGTTACTAACACCTCAACCATCCTCCCTCTTGTCTTTAGTTCACTTATTATCATTTGTTTCCCCTAAGATTGCTGCTGCAAAAGTGACTCAATTTACCCTAAAGGCACTAGTTCATACCTTACATTTGACTGATTGATGAAGACAACCTTTAAATCATCTACTTCAAGGTCTTTGCTAACCATTCATAACCTTAGATTAGACTAACTTACTAACTATCTTGCTGTTTTTTCAAATGAAAGCTACAGCCATATATGACAGCAGTAAAAGCTTCTAAAAGCAAGTGTTAGAGCTGATTTTACTTTGTCTTCTTTGCTTTTGACAAATACTAGCATATTGCCAATTTTAAGTTGTCATTTTTTGTCATTATTGAAGCTTGTTTAAGGCATAATTGTAAAGCTATCATTATATATACATTGTTGTTATAAATTTTTACGTTGCTTCATCTTTTATATCAGCTCATGCTTTTATTCAAAGTCCATGGTTTTATGAAGCACTAATATCAATTGGTACTTGCAAGCAGTGTTTTTCTTGTTGTCATGTTCTGGGCAGGTACACTTAAGCAAATCTTTGCTTCATCTTATTAAAACCTTTGAAACTTTCTGATCAGAGTGACTTGTGAGAGGGGAAGAACTTTCTTGATACTATTACCTTTGCCTTCTCAAAACCCCAGGTCACTGGGGACGTCTCCCCTGGCCTTTTACCCCTAAAGAGAAAGAGGTGTCTTATTTCGGTGACAGTGATAGGACAACCTCCTATTACGCCAATTCATTGTTCACTTGCCTCTGGCTTTTGGGCAACTACAAATTGCGCGATAACATTGCCAAACCAAGAAGTCATAATGCCTTCATGTAGCCACCTTTTTTATTTCCAATTTCACTCTACACTCAATCATCGGAATACAAGGTATTCAAGGTCATGGGTTCCACCATTGCCACTGTTAATTCCACCCTCTTTTTTGTCATGTAGCTATAAATATCAAAAATAGAGATGTAAATGTCAAAAACAAAGTGGAAAATTCCAAAATGGTTACGAATTTAGAGCTAAGTTCTCAATTGGAAAAATTATCAATGGAAACCAAGGATAACATGAATGAATATAGAGCAAAATTACACAACCTCAAAAATCACTATCATTGATGCACTCCAAGAAGTGAAAAACACCTTGGAAAATATCACCACTTAATCAATCTCACACCAGAATCTACTAAGTTCCCCACTAAATCTTTTACCCTACCCAATGTTATCAGAACTGAACCGGTTCTGCCAAAACCGGCTAGTTCAACTTATTCTTAAGTCGTACTTGTCAATCATCGGAATACAAGGTATTCAAGGTCATGGGTTCAACCATTGCCTCCACTAATTCCACTCTCTTTTTTGTCATGTAGCTATTAATGTCAAAACTAGAGACGTAAATGTCAAAAACAAAGTCAAAAATTCCAAAATGGTTATGAATTTAGAGTTAAGTTCTCAATTGGAAAAATTATTGATGGAAACCAAGGATAACAGGAATGAAGATAGAGCAAAATTACACAACCTCAAAAATCATTATTATTAATGCACTCCAGAAGGGGAAAAACACTTTGAAAAATATCACCACTTAATCAATCTCACACCAGAATCTACTAAGTTCCCCACTAAATCTTTTACCCTACCCAATGTTATCAGAATTGAACCGGTTCTGCCAAAACCGGCTAGTTCAACCTATTCTTGAGTCGTACTTGTCGAAATCAAGGACCTAAACCAAAAATAGTCAGTTTAGAAATGGAACTAGCAGATTCCATACAGAACCAACCTTATTTGCATGATCTATCTAGTTTCGTACACAGTTAAATGGCCGACATGTGAGACCACTAAAACCCCAAAATTTTAAAAATAAAATAATAAAAGCAAAAACCTTGAAACTAAATTTAGACCCCTCCCATTGCTATTTAATGAGGTCCCCACCCTCTATTTGTATCACACCCTTCAATTGATCAATTTGGAGTTATTGAGCTAAGTGTTCAGCTTCATTCGACATTATTTGTTTTGCTTGTTTCGAGTGCTTCTTGGACTGATCTCTATTGTTAAATTGGAGAGTTTCTTGGGCTGATTTGAAGAGCTGAATGAAGGGCCAATTTCAAGAATTTCTTGGGTTGATTGAAGGGTTGATTTGGACAATATATTGGCTTGTTATAGAGCTATTTTTCTACTATTTTGGAGTTGTTTTTTGCTGTTTTGGAACTGCCAACCTACTCTTCTTCTCTTTTTCTATTTTGGAGCTGCTCTTCAAGTCTTAATCAGAGGGCTTCTAAAGGTAAGTAAAAGATACATTTAACCCTAATTTCTTTACCATTGTAAATAATGTTCTTGTTTATTTCGTAGAAATTAAGACATCCTAGAGTTTTATTTGCAGATTCTTTTTGTTGGTCAAAATTTTCCATGACTCCTAAAGACGAGGGATTCGACATGAAACCATTGCCAATTGGTTGAGGGGAAAATGGTGTCCAACTACTGTCAAAGTGGAGGGCATATCCATATGTCGAAACAACATTTTATGCATCCAAGAAGAAACATAAAACCTTGCCTAAAGCCTCTAATGAACTAAAATCCAAGCTACAATGTCATTTGGATGCTTCCAATTAGAGAAAGTGAAGATGAAAAATATTCAAAGAGAGATAAGCAAAAGTATAGGCTCGGGCTTAATGATACTGAAAACCCCTACTTTGACAAATCCTCCATTATCTTTATGATGATCCCCATAGAGTCCCAAATCAAATTAACCCTCCTATACAAGAGCTTGTTATTGGCCAACGGTTTATCCAATTCAAAGAGGTTGCATAGGCTTGACTCATTCTTTGTACCCACACCACCCTTGGTGCCTAGCCCACCATTGATGCTAAATGAAAGTAGATGGAAAAGGACATTTCCTTGGAATGCATAGCTAGATAGTAGTATGATGCAGACATACCTTTAAATGCTACTAATTCCTTATATTATCCACTTATGATAGATGTTATAGCTTCATGTGGTTTCTAGCTTCAAAGGTCCAATTTTTTAGGATATCAAAAGGGCACTTTTATAGAATGAGGTTCAAAGACTAGATCAATAATTCGTGGAATTCAATGAGTCATGGATGAAAATGGGGTGCACAATCATGTTCAATGGATGGATTGATGAAATTTTGCACACCATTTTTAATTTCCTAAATGTTTTCCCATGAGGAATTATGTTTCTTAAATTGATGGACGTATGCATCTTATCAGGTGAAGGATGCACGGTTATTATTTTGTCCAATGGATGAAGTAGTTGAGGAGGTGAGGCTGGGGAATCTTTTATAGGATATCACAGACAATACCTCCAACTATCGTGTGGCAAGAAGGATGTTGGAGGACAAACAACCCACCATTTGGCAGAATCCATGTGCAACCTGTTGACCGCCTCTTCAACTAGGGGGTCTGTTATCGCACGGTTTGTAGGAAAGGTCAAAAGAGCTTGAGTCAGGGCTTGAAACCGGCGTAACAGGAGCTTCCCCACCCACTGTCACCTCGATGGGGGGCTCTTAAAAGTGGTCAAATCCATGCCACATGAAATTATGCATCAACATACAAACATGTAGTAGTGGTTCTACAAGGCATTTTTGCTCCAACACACAATTTTGTAGGCGGGATTTCCGCACCCCTGCGGGTTTATAATGTAATAGGTCTACATGGATCATGTTAGGTCGATTTCCTTAGGGTTTCTTCATTAGGAGAGTTACTTTCACCGAGGATTTTTTATCCTGGAGGAGGTTAGTAATGGCCTAATAGCGGTTAATCTCCCTTGAGTTTTCCTCCCACCAACAATAATTCCTAAAAGTGGTGAAAGGCATTACAACAGAAGTCATTCTTAAGTAGCTAGTGTTTAGGAATGTTGTAAATGACCATGTCAAGACAACACAATTCGTGATTAGTCAAGTTGATCTAGCTAGGTTTTTTTTTTTTAAAGTTGGGAATTAATTAATTAATTAATTAGTGCATTAATAATGTAAACTTAGGTCGAGTTTTCGATAGGGGTGTTGTACTCAAAGAAGCCTATGAGACCCCTACACTAGGTGGACCAAGTTTTCTTCAGTCGGAGACAAGTTTTGCTATGTTGTTTTTTCCACTTAGGAGTTTTTTAGGAAAACGACAATTTTAATTACCTGAGCCAGAACATGGGCAAATGTTAATTTTGTAATAATTAGTTAAAACAAGTAAAGTTAGTGTGATAGTTAGTGAGAGAGACACCCAACCTACCCTACCTAACCCTTGCCTACCCCTTAAACCCATCTTTTTAATTTTTACTTACTTTTTAATTTAATTCCTACTTGAGGAATACGTATCTTTCCCATGTGAGTACTTAATAATTCATTTGATAATGGATTGTGGGCCCCTCCTTATGAGGTACACCCTTTCCCTACCACTCACATCACACTTTGGAGTGTAGTGTCCACACTCTTCCCACACACCCTCATCCAAACCCACACATTACTCCTACCTCACGTTTTCCCCTCATGTCACCCTCTACGTAATGTGGAAACATCAGGTTTGATTTTTTGGAGTTTTGCTTTGTTAAATCATGGGTCCCCTATCCTTTCACCCATACGCCCTTCATCTTCCACTCTTTTCACTTACCCCATCCACACATCCCATTGGGTGTGTCCCCACCTACAATCTCCCATAAAATCCTCACGTACCCATCACTCTCACTCTTTACTTCAAGTAATTTTGGAAACCTCACACGTAAGCTGGTAATTTCTCTTTAGTTAAAGCGTGGGCCTCCCTTCTTCCACCTCCCATATGCCATTTAGGCATGTGCCATCCTCACTTTCCAACTCCCACAACCTTACCTCACGTCTTTCCTCCCTTAACTCATGCTTTATCTTTTTGTGAGTTGAGAAACTTCACGTGGAGATGGAAACATCTTCGTTGAAAGCAAGTAAATTCTTCCTTTAACCCATGCATGGACCACCTTGCCTAATTCGCCTCCTCCTTTCCTTGCTTTCTCCTCATTCCTCCTCACTTATTCTTTCCATTTTCCTCTTACCTAAAGTACGTCATCTCATTGGTTTGCTTTCTCGATGAGTTGTCTTCACCTTTGGATCTTTGACACATGTTGAAGATCCAAGAGGGGCCTCCTTGGCTTGTTTCGTTATTTAAGAGACCTTTCACTCCCTCATTTGAGATCATTCTTCACAGTATTGTTATGCTGAATATCTTCCATCCTCTCTGTCTCTCTCTCTCTCTCTCTCATTACTTCCACATTACTTCACTGGTTTTGGCTCTTGAAGAGCTTGTTTAACGATGATGCTAACTTCTCTTCAACTGTCAGCGGCTTGCTTTGGAGGAAACTGTGGTGTTCAAGATTAGTCTGGATTTGCTATTCATTGTGAGGTGATATCATTGAATCTTTATGTGTTTTGGTAGATAGTTGCTCAAGTAAATTAGTATACTAGGCTGAATGGAGTAATAATTAGCAGTTCATCTATATATTTTGTGCATGTGTATATAATAGAAACTATGTTGTATTGTCTGTGCATGCAGGGATATATCTGTTGTTCCATCTCACTTTTGGTTTAAGTTTTTCAGATCACCTCTATGAAGTTGTTGGGATAGCTTCAGGGACGAATCTACCCTCATCTTAACTTACGGTTCTAGAAATTCTCTGTCCTCTTCCTCATTCTTCAGTTCAGTTTTGGTACATATAACATGTAGATGGTCACTTAATCATTACAATTTTCAGGTTTTTGTATGCACGAAATTTATGCCTAAAAACAAAAATTTCATAACATCTTTTGAGTGTGTTACAACTCAAATCGATAATGACAACATGATTTTCTGATTCTTACCAGGACAAGGGGGCATGTTGCCCAATTTTCATACACAACCCACCCTCAAAACAACTCCTTGAAATGGTAGCAGTTTCTCATCTTTCTTTCCTCTCCCATATCTGTAAGCGCAAGCCAAAGAGTTGTATGACTAGCCTTTCCCTTTCCTTTAGTGCTTTACTTGCAAAGTTTAGATTAGTTTTCTTTACGTCTTTCCTTGCTTGGATTCGACTAGATTAGTGAAGTGATTTCTACATGCATTAGCAAAAATAATCAAGTAGATCTCACCTTAACATATGCTAGTTGGTTTTTGTATGCACGAAATTTCTGCTTAAAAACAAAAATTTCATAACTTTTTTGAGTGTGTTACAACTCAAATCAGCAAGCAATAGCTTGCTGATTTTTGCAGGTTCTTACCAGGACAAGAGGGCATGCTGCCCAATTCCATACACAACACACCCTCAAAACAACTCCTTGAAATGGTAATAGTTTCTCATCTTTCTTTCCTCTCCATAATACTGTAAACGCAAGCCCAAAGGAGTTGTACCCAAGCGGCTTGCTTTCCTTTCCTTCAGTCTTTACTTTGCAAGTTTAGATTAGTTTTCTTTTCTGTCTTTCCTTGCTTAGTTCAGCTAGATTAGTAGTGATTTCTACATGCATGCTTAAAAGAAAATAATCTAAAGTAGATCTCACACTTAACATATGCTAGTTTAGAGCCCGTGGTGGCTTAGATCATATATTTATTTTCCGTTGCATGCAAGTTTCAGTTTCTCTAATCGTTATCTTACACATGAGTATGCTAACACCAGTTTCATAAAGGCATAAAGTAATCATCTCTTTCAATTTCGCAAGTTACTTTCAATTCTTGTATCTTACATGTGCAATCTAATAAACTAAGAACTCAATCATTAATTTAGGTCTGGGTCCCCAAGGCCTCTTCCGGAAACTAAAATTTAACTTGCAATATATTGGCTCAAAGGCTTCAACCTTCACTTTCTACAGTTTTCAGTTTCCAAGCAATCTCAGTTCTTGATATTCACATGCAATAACTCAATGCTTAAGAACTCACAATTTCATGGTTTAGCAGTTCACACTCTTTTTCAGTAATTTGGCATCTTTATTTGAGCAAGCTACAAGCACTCAAACACACATCGCAATACTTAGCTCATAGGTCTAAAATTAATTAATTAGACTTAATAGGACACCATAACTCACCATCTTCGCCATTTAAAACGAGGTCGGAGGAAGGCAACGGAAGGTGCTAGGCCGGGGACGGTCTCACAGCGCGCGGCGTCCTTTTCGGGAGTACTCTGATCTTAGGACTGACCTGTGAAGCTAGGGTAGGCCTCATTGCCTCACTTCTTGAGCATCTAGCAATCACTTGGTAACTGGGGGAGGAGAGTTTTTGGGTTGACACTTAGATAGGGCTAAAATTTACATCACACTTAACCACATAGTTTAATCCTAGGTCTACAACACCTACAATTTACATTTTACACTTGCAAGCACTGATATCATTGTCTCTCAATTTACATGCAAGTTATCTTTTGTGTTGTAGAATAATCGCTTAAGTGGTTACATCTTTCATTTGGAATATTTGGCTTTCCACATTTTTCATCTATCCTTAACTCTTGTACTTATGGTGTGATCCTTCAAGAAGTGCGCATCCATCTGGAGGCATTCTCTTCAATGGGTCTTGAGTGCTTTGCGTTTTATTACCATTGATAAGCAGTCCAACGGAAGTCTATCTGTTGTGAGCAAGCTTGGCTTGATGTGTTGATGGTTGTTCATCTTTGAATATCTTCTTTCCTGCACATTTCAAGCATTTGTTAGTATTTTGTATCTAGTTTAGTTGTGTATATCTTAGATATTCTTTTGTATCTAGTTTAGTTGTGTATATCTTAGATATTCTTTTGTATCTAGTTGTATCTATCTTTTTGTAATACTTTGTAACTTGTAATTATCTTGTAACGAACACCCCCTTAATCTAGTTGACCCCATTGCCCAATCTTAGGCAGTAGTCTTAGTTGCCCTAGGAAAAGGTCTGACTTTCATGCTTAGATAATTGCATCTTCCATTTGTTGATTAACATCATAGGCTAGATTCCCTTTGACCATTTAACTAATTAAAACCAACTCCTAGAACATAAACGTTAATCGTATCTAGTAACTTGAGTCTAGCCCCCTTGGCTTCCCTAGGAGTTAGCCTAGACGAAAGAGGTTCAAGTCAAAGTGACAGCGTGGACTTTGAACCTAGGCAGTGTGCCTCCGAGGACACACTAAGTGAGCAGGACTTAGGTCACGTTTGCAAGTGTGTATAAGGACAGCAACACAACCCATTGTTTGGACCTCATGCTTGAAAACATTGGCAAAATTGAGCAGGTGAAGAAGTGTTAAACAACCAAAAAACATAACTAGATACATATACAACCGCACATGAATCTTGAATCTTATGAGGAAAACACTAAGGTCAAAGAGCTTGTTTGGTCAATGATTACACTATTTGCAATGAAATTTCATACATTGCAATCCATGCTTGACCCAAAAGCCAATTTGCAGAAGATGATTTCTTGTGATAATTTCAATGCATCTCAATAGAGAAAAAAGGCTAAAGGGAAAGACATCGTTGACAATGCTTTTGAAAAAGCTATCTGGAAATAGGCATAAAAGATAGTACAATTCACTAAGCCTCTTGTGAAAGTGTTGCAAATGGTGGGTGGTAATAAACCCACCATGGGTTTTATATATGAGGTAATGGATCAGGTCAAAGAGGCAATAAAGGCAGTGCTACCCCTCACATTGTATCTATCCTTGAACTAGGTTGAAAACCCTGCCCAAGCAAGTTGCCTATAGAATATATTGGCTTTGGAGCCATTATGTTCCTATTTGAATGTATATACATAATGGATCACCATTTATTTGACATTTTCATGACACATCTTAGAGGCATATAAGTTGATTTGTGATGCAGGAGCATCTTTGGTCTCAAGCAATCCGCATCAACCCAAAAATATTTCAATTTTAAGTTAATAAATTATATGGAGGAATA
>SNQJ01S0008642.1:82850-104083 GCA_010110895.2 Picea sitchensis | reverse complement strand
AGTGGAAACATTGCAATCCTGCCAATCTTGAAATCCTGAAAACCGTTAAGTCTGCTAAATTTTGAATGGGACCTAAAATTCTACTTTCTCCATATGAAGTCCAATAAGGTTGGAACCACTCTCAAACATCCTGAAACCATTAATGGTAATGTTAAAAATTTAAGTAAAAAGATGAAAATGAAAGAATCTTTCATTTTCATCCTTTTACTTTAAGAATTTAATATTACCATTAATTACTAGGGCGGGTAAAATGGAGGGGGTGGGGACCTCTTTAAATAGAATTATTAAAGGTAAATAACCCTTAGTTGCACACTGAAACACCTCGCAGCTGCAACTTGCATGAGTAAACATGAGCCACGGTCCTTTTCTGAGCAGGACACGTGTCCTATTTTCAAGACATGCGTGTCCTGTGAACATGACATGTTCTAAACGAGTATCCGACACGTGTCCTACCGTTTGGTGTCCGACACATAGGATTCGCGACACGAAGGGGGGTTTGGACGTGTCAGGTGACTTAGGATAGAAAGGATGTAGCCAAGTTTGGAGGTCCCTCTCACCGGTTACCTAAGTCAAAAGTTCTAACTCTGTGAAATTGAGGCAAAGGAAGATTTGTGTGTACCTTCCTGGAACAAGAACAATATAGCATATATATATAACAATTTTCAAGTACCAATATGATAAAATACCTCAACAGACAATAGACAACATAGATATATGATGGCTAAAGCAAAATTGCAGCAAGATGACGATTTATAACAGCCACTAGTATTTTGTAACAACCACAAGAAATAGAGATTAGAATTGCATGAAAAGAAAGTGAAAAAACAGCATTTATCCAATAGATCAGTTAGCACTTATTCCAAGCGATTTCTGAGTATGTTAGCTATGAGTTAGAGTGAATTATGCAGAAAATTACAGCAGTTAGGATGGTTGTAACAAAGATTTGCAACAGCAGCAAGATAATAAATTAAGCTAAGCTACGGTTAGAAAAGGTTAGTAAAAGATTTAGAGAATAGAGTTTGAGAGTTTGTTTGATCAATTTCTTCACAATAGAGCAATGATACTAGTTCCTTTTGGGCTATGGAGTCAATTACAACAGCAATAAGAACTTGGAGAAAAAATGATAATAATGTCTAAGGACAATGAGATGAAGTTGAGGAAATAGCACCTTAGGGCCTCAAACTTCAAGCCTCAAGAGATAAACTTGCTAGAGAGCAAGCACTTTTGGGCTCTAGCGAATTCTTCTCTCCTTGGATTCTTGAAATATATATTGCAACAAGCCTCTAGAACCAAACTCCTAAAGTACCATCACTTCAAGACTTTAGGAGTTTACTGTAGACAAGATTTTCTTGACAATTTAAAGGGTATGTTGACCGCCTCTCCAACATAGGTGGTCAACTCCATGTGCCATGAAGAAATGCATCATCATATGCTCATTTGTCGAAGACTTTTGGTTCTATGGGGCATTTTTGGCCCCAACACTTCTTTTTGTAACTGGAATTTCTGCACCCATGTGTGGGTCAATAATGTAATAGGTCTGCATGGATCATGTCTAGGTCAATTACCTTGGGATCGGTTCACTGGGAAAGTTCCTTTCACCGAGGGTTTTTTATCCTTAGGTTATCAATTAGGCTTTTTAGCCTTATTGATTTCCCTTGAGTTTTTCCCTCACACTTGCAATAATTCCTCCAAAGTGGTGAAAGGCGTTCCAATGGGCTTATTTTTTGGTAACTATTGTTAAGAAATTATGTAAATGACCATGCAAGACATCTTAGAAAGTTTCGCAGAATTCCATAGAGTCTAGATTAGTTTTTTTTTAGTTAATTAATTTTTAATTAAATTTCCCTAAGTTTGGAGGTTTAATTATTTAATTAATTAATTATTTTTGAGCAAAAATTGTAAAAACTAGGTCCTGGGATTTTTTATCGAGGTATTTGTGCTCAAAAGAAATGGTATTTATGACCAAGTTTCAGCTCAGTCAGACAACTTTTGCTATGGGTTTGTCTTCCAGGAGTGTCAGTTAGTCAAAAACAGCAATTTTAATTGCTAAGTCTTGACATAGCAAAAATGTATATTTGTAATAATGAGTTAAAAGGGTAAAGTAAAGATGGATAAAGGTGTGAGAGATTTTTCCTAACCTTTTCCAACCCTCACATCACCCCCTCACCTAGCCATAAAGCAAAAACGTCACTTTTCCTAGAGTGGTGTGCCTTCCTTCTAGAAAGTCTCCAAAAAGTGAAAAAATTAAGGGGGAGACTTATTATATCCCTTGGCACGCCTTTCCTAGCCTCCCACTTGCCTTTTTGCTTGATCCCAACACTCCCTCACTCATCCACATCCTTGATCCATGTGATCAAACCCTAGATGGTGCACCCTACCCTTGGGATTCTAGCTTGTGCTTGGTGGTGGACACTTGGCATTGATCAAAGAGGGGTGAGTTTGTCTCTCCAAGTATAAATAGATCCCTTTTCGCATACCCTCCTCACCATATCTTAAGCTAATGTTATGCTACTTGATTTTCCTCTCTCTCTCTCTCTCTTTCTTGTTCCATTTTTCTTCCATTCTTTGGCTCTTAGGGTTTTGGAGCAAGTATTTCTCCAAGATCCCTTTCTTGAGTAATATAAAGAAGAAACTTTGGAGGATCATTGGAAAAGCAACAAGTACTTTTGTTCTTACAACACATGAGGTAAACTTGTTTTGATTTGATATGATGATGGCATAGGTAGATCTTAGGTAAAGTATTTTATTTGAGTAGATCTAACAAAGAGTAGTCTCGTAGATCTATATATGTTGATTAGCTAGATAGGGTGCAAGTATTTCATCTTATTAGCTTAATCATCCATATTATCTATTGTATGCATGCCATTGTGTTAGATCTTGCAGGTTGGCTTCAAGGGTTTCATTGGGAATGCCTCAAGGAAGAGTCCTCCTTTGAGACTCACATAAACTCCTCTCTTTCTCTATCTATTGCTCATTCTCTATAAGCTCTCATTCCATACATATTTTTAGCTAGCTTAACATAGTTTAATGGTCATCAAAATATAAATTTTTCATCAAATTTCTTTAAGAAAAATTTTTGCCCTAAAAAGCAAAAGTTTTTCTTCACTTGCATTGTTGTGTGTAGCATTTCCAACAAGTATACCTTGCTGGTTTTTGCAGGTTTCAGATCTGGTTGAGGGGGTTAGGCTACCCAAAAACGTCCACACAACACTCCAAGACTCTCCTACAAGTTGGTAGCTATTTCTCAACCTTCTCTTTCAATTTTTTGGGCTTCTTGTGCATAGATCTACATGTTTTCTTGCTGATTTAGTGGCTCATTGGTTTGGGAGGAGGAGTGGTACAGCCTCCTCCCACGTGTGAGCCTTGGGTAGCTTAGGTTAAGTGTAAATCTTGCTTTTTTGAGTTTTTGAGCACTTCTTCAGCTAGGACGTGGGGTTTGGTGGATGTTGGGCATCTCCCAAACCTAGGATGTGGGGTTAGAGGTTTGTATTGCTTAGTTGTTTGCTTCTTTTTTTTAGGCTTGTCCTTCTTGCTTGTCTTTCCCTCTCCTTTTCTCAAGTTATTTCTAAGCTTAATAAGTGCCTACCTTTTGGGAGAGGAATACCCCAAATAGTAAGGCTAGGGTTTTAATATGTGTTGTTGATCTTTTATGCTTCTTTGGATTAAAATGTTCTAGATCTAGATCTCACACATACTAATCCTTAGTTTAAGCCTATTGGGCATAATCAACTTATTTAGATTTCTTGCATGCTTAAGCCATATCAAGATTGATCTCTCTTTTACATGCTTAACTCTAACACTTTAAATGCTTAATGCTTCAAGAGTTTAGTGAATGGTTTCCCTTTTTCATGCTATAATATCTTAAGGCCATTTGCCAACACTCTTGAAGTAATGCTTATGGGATAAGTTGATAGTGTAGGCATATGCTTAAATCTTTCTTTTTCTCTTCACACTTAATGCTTTGATCTCAATGCTCTTAACAAACATAAGATAAGTGTGGTAATCTTTCATTGGCAAGTTGTTCTTGCCCTTGTGATTTGGTCTCATACATAGTAAGTTATATATGTTAATGATCTAGTGTATGGTAATGAACCAAATCTTATTTCAGCCTTTTCTTCAATGCTATACATGTGTTAATGCTCTTTATTTCTAAGCTCAATTAACACACATAATAAGCTGAAGTGAGTTTCGGCCTTGGCAATAAATCACACTTTTAAGGCACCTTAAAATCATCAATAAAAAACACTTTTAAGGCACCCGAAAACTCAAAAGAGAAGGAGACGAAATGGAAGAAGTATGGAAAGCGATAAGTATGGCCGAGAACGGTATGATAACTCTTTAAGGAACCCCCCAGTAGCACCCCATTCCCGAGGGTGACCAGCTTACTAGGACGTAATGACACCCACCAAGGTTAAATAAGGAAAAAGGTATAATTTCGAAACAAGCGCTTTGTAATCAAGAAAGGATTATTTGCAACATATTTAAATGCTTCAATTATTAGAGTGACACTTACCATGATATCGGACTTATTACCTCATGAAGCAAGACCTATTGTCCTCTGAGGCCAGGCCGGTGTGATGGATGTTGCTCTGTTGTTGGTGATGACCGGCGGTGCAAGTCAAGATAGGAGGGGCCCTGCAGAGCTCCGCTAGTCAATCTGGCTCTCAACACTCCATGTCTGCTACATGTGGGCCTCGAGACATGATCTTCCTTAGTTACCCCTAATCTGAGGGGGTAACAAAGCACAATCCCAAGGGTGCACTTTCTTAAAGGAATATTTTATCAATATAATCTAGTCAAATGGTCCACAATGCCCAAGTACCAAGGGTGCACTTGTTCCAACTTCAAAGAGACATTTTATTTTATTCCTTGGTTAAAAGGCTTCTAAAAGAGCATGGCACTTGGTATTCATGCATTACTTTGAAGATTTGCCCTACCTCTTTGACTTGGCATTTTATTGTTATATTTTGAGGTTGTTATTTCTTTAGGAGTTCCCTTGCTCTTGGAGAAGACATGTGGCTTATTGCATGCACCATGCATGAGATAGAAGATAGAGCAAGATGACATGTGGCATCACATTCATGTAGAAGTTCCTATTTAGCATTTTCTATGGGCATTTTAGACCTAACTTTCCCACTTGGACTATTATTGTAATATTTTTGGTATTTTCTAATATTTTCCTTGGAGAACAAATCAAGGAAAATATTATTTTATTGTAGAAGAGAGTTGAGCTAAAATCTATATAAAAGGATTTGCTAGCTCACATAGCCTGCAATATGAAATTGGAAATAGACCATAATAATAACTCATTATCATGAACTGTGAAAGCTTTGCACCCATAGCAGCTTCAAGACAAACAACACAGAATCCTAATTCACCCACAACTATAATATATGGCATAAATTAGATAACAGGTATTTGCAAACCTTTGCAGCCACTTGCAATAGACAAAATCAATGAATTAGGAAAGACAGTAACGGAGGTCCTACATCAAAGATATCCATTGAATTGGAAGAGAACAGTTCAATCTATTAGATCTATTCTGTCTAAGTACATATTAATGTAACCCCAAAAGAAAAGGCAGACTGTGATCCAGATTCTTACTCCAGCTGCAGTATTTAGAGTATCTTCAATTGATAATAATTCCCGTTCAGCTTCCTTAAAAGCTTCAATGTCACCTCTCACCGAATCTGCAATTTCATAACCATATGAAAACCACTAAAAAATCAAAAGCTAAAGGCATGGAAAAGAATACAGCAAACAACTAGCAATATATGAAACAATATCGACCAATACAACATTTAAGATTTCTTCTTTCAAAAAATGCTTAGAGGTAGGTTATAGATGCCTTCATCTACAGTAAACAACCACCCACAAGTAGCTAGAAATGCAAACCAACTCCCTATACAATTCACCCAGACATGTTTCCTCAAAGGTAAAGACCAGTGGGAAAACTATAAAGATTTCTGAACCATTTTAATATCATTCACACTTGAAGAAATTATCTGATGGAAAAGCAATTTCCTGCAATAGTTGTCAGGAATGATATTTTAACACTCAGAAAAGAAAATCCCAACTGCTGTTCATTCAAACTCGTATTACAAATTTAGAGTACATACCACATAATGCGTCAAAGGTACTTTTACAATCATTGGCCTTTTGCTGAGCTTGAATCAATCTTATTCGAAACTTCTCCAAGGAGTCCTCCTTTCCTTGTATTTCAGCTTGTGCTTTCTATTATGCAAGCAGACATGAAAACATAGAATTAACAGAAACAAAGACATGATAAAATGACTTTGGATTACATTACCTAGACACTAAACAGAAAGCTCAAATACATACAGAAATCTCTTGTTCAAGTTCATCAACATTTGGGCCATAATCTGCACTTGCTTCTACTTCAGCTGAACTCTTTAAATCCCGTATATGGATCTTTTTGGATGTGACATATCGCTCTAGCTCAAACAGGTGCCTCTAGAAATCATAACAATTAGAATGAACTTTGTTTTAGTATTCCACCAAATCTTCCATGTCTATAGCTAGAAAAAGAAACAAGTAATGCTTAACCAAAAATATTACCTTTGTGCTTTGCAGGTTGTCTTTAAGATCCCTTAATGCTTTATCAGCTTTGAATTTTTGGTTATCTCCCACCTTTATCAATTCAGATATCTTTGAAGCTTCATTTTCATACTCAAAAATCTTCTCCTCAATTGCAGCACAAAGGCGTCCTGCTCGAATCCTCCGGTCAGGAGGAAGTGTAGTTTGAACAGAACCTCTTGAAAACCTGTGAGAATGTTAAGTTCTAATCACTGTGTGGATTGAACATTAAACTTGCAACAAATTTACTAACATGAATAACAGGTTTGATATATCCTTTTCCAACTAGCACAAGATCCCATAAAACTTTCCATATTTGTGCATATTGAGATCTCTAACTTATTATGCTGCTGAAGTTTTAATGCAAGGGGGTATACGGAATTCTAAGTATGATCTGGAATATTTTTTGTTTTTTGTAATTGTCCTTGTAAGGACCGGTATAGTAAAAGTCCCAGTAGGTTAGGGGAATGATTCACATTGTGTGGAAGTGCTGAGTGGCACTATCTGTTCCTCTGAGGGGGCCAAAATATGTAAATTTCTCTTTTTGAAATATAAAGATTTTTTCTTACCGGAAAAAAATATTGAGATCTCTAGCTTACAACTTTGAATATTTTTATTTTCAATAATCTTGCAATTGAGAAGACTCGCCCTTTCCAGAAATTTTACAATTTTTCCTTTCAGAAACCATACCCATTGCGAAAAATTTTGTTGATTTCCCATTCACGCAATCACACCTTACTGATAATACTTTTGATCACATATTTTGGTCTTTAATCCAGCCTCACCTGAAGGAATTATAGCTCACATAGTACAAAATCTCACCTGAGGGGCTTTTGGCACTCATCCTAATGCAAGGTCAATTATCTATCTCCATGCCCTCTTTACAATATGGCATAGCATATTCAATTACTCAAGGTTTCTTAAAATATGTTTTTCTCGAAGACAAATTCCATCGATAACCACTCAGCATATCACAAACGTTTTTCTATAAAAAAAGAAACACAAGTTCTTGCCATGAATATAAATATTCATGTCCACTATTAGCCAAATTTGTTAAACGGGACTGTAAAAAAGACTACAACAATGACTGAACATTAGGAGTTCTAAAGCATCTCCGAGAGAACTGCAGAAGAACAAAAAAACCAAAAGCACATTCCTTGTGCTGAAAATAACTCCATGAAAACGTGGGAAGAGCAAAAGAAGGCTTTAAATAGAAACTATCGAGCAGTAGGAAGCCCAACAGAACAAAATAGGTGAGAATCCAAAAGGCACTAAGGAGGAAGCCTTCATCTAAAAATGCTGTCATTCAGAAGAAGTCGGTGATGAAATTCCTTTCAAACACTGGCTGGGTATTTTGGAGTATAAACTGCCAAACCAACCTTCTAGAGAATATTTGGGTTATGAGGCTTCTTGATTCCTGAACAATCTAGAGCCTTGAAGTAAGAGGTAATCAGTTTCGTACCATATATAGAGGAAGACATGTCTCAGACAGGCATTTTACCAAAGGTGAAGCATCTCATACAAGAATAGGGCAATACATATTTGGTCCTTGTACTATGTAAAAGCCCTCAAGGATCCATGGGAGTCTCTAAGCAAACAATGATAACAACCATAGATCTCATGATAGATAGGGCATCTAAAAATGATGTAGTCTTATAACACAAGTTCCCACGTATACAAGTGTTTTTCTCCCTCAAAAGATGATGATCCAGCTACACATGTAGCTGATCGAAACAAACTTGAAGCTGACCTGGAGGGAATCTCAAGCTCAGAACAGGATGAAGCAGCATCGTTCTGAACACCATTTTGAAGAAGGGGATAAGTGTTCCTTCATCTGCAGCCTTATAAGCAAACCTCCCTCAAAGACAACTGCCACCAGAAGCTTGCTCCCAAGTTTAATGGCCCTTATAAGGTCCTCAAATGTATTGGACCAGAGGCTTACAAATTGGAACTACTTAGCAACTCTAAAATTCATCCAATCTTTCATGTCTCCTGCTTAAAGAAAGTGGTCAGATCTAATTATCGTATTCAACTAGCCATCCAAAACTAGATGATGAAGGTTCCATTTGGTTAGAGCCACAGGCCATCCTGGACAAAAGAGAGCATCGTCTTTGCCAACACACTATCCAGGAGGTTCTAATACAGTGGAAGGATACACCATCTGAGAATGCCACATGGATACCAGTAGAGATCCTTTAGCAATTCCCTCATCTCCAGCCTTGAGGACAATGTTGCTTTATTGGGGGGGGCATGTTAGGGTCCTACTCTAATCCCCTAAGTAGATAGATAGGTTGTTATGTATGGACTCTGGAGGCCATCTATAGTAAATAAGGCCCATGTAGTAGTGTGAAAGCAATAATTGTAGGGCAGCTTACTAGAAGGTTCTTCCTACTAGAAAGTTCTTTCTCTAGAATGTTTCTAGGAGGTAGATAGAACTATCTAAAGAAGTAGAAGCAATGTAATGAAATGCCTTGTGAAGTATATTGTAATCAGAGCTCTGCTCATTTGGAGGTTGCCCCCTCAAAGACGCAAGTGAACATTGCTCTCATCAATAAAGGTATAACATTTTGTGGTATTTGGGTTCTTTTATTGGCTATTGTGGTTGTATAAGTCATTTCTGCAATAAATCTGGGTAAATTATATTATTTCTTCTCTGCATCTTCCAATTTACTAATAAAGAACACCACAAAAATGTCAGCACCCTGTTCTTTTACACTTATTTGAAAACACTGCCTAGTTTCACCAACATATACCTTACCATAGTCACACAGAATAGAGTACACACCTAGTTTCACCAAAGTATACCTTACCACAGTCACATAATAGAGTAACCACCTTTAGCTTTTCTAGGATCTGTCAAATCTTTGGCATAATCAAGCATTTTCCTTGAACTACTCGAAGGTGAGAAAGCTACTCTTATCCTTTTCCTTTTTAGGATCTTCACTACCTTCTCTCTTGTTCCTTGGATGTAAGGTAGAGTAATAGTCTTCAAAATGTCATCATTTTTTGTTTGCCTCCCAATGTAGCCATTACCTCTAAAGACTTTAGATAGATGCTCAAGCTCTTGATCCAAGTGATCTATGTCAGATATATGCTTAGCTCTAGTTGCCAATGTGTTAATAACACCCAACATTTTTGAACAGGATGGTTGTGAGAGTCTGCTTGAAATATTTGTCTATATGAGTATTTTCCAGTAAACCTGATGAGAAAGAGACCTGTCAATTTTCTTTATGAGCAGGACATCTAGAAAAGGAAGGTTTTTATCCTCTTCAATTTCGCATGGTATTTTTTGTATAGTTTGACTAGTTGCTCATGTGCACTAGGAAGATCTTAAAACCTTCCTTTCCATGTGTCCAAAAGAAATATTTAACATCAAAATACCACAACCAATGATCCAGTTTAAGAGGTGACGTGTTAATCACTATATGTTCAAAAATACTCCATGTAAAGGTTTGCTACGATTGGAGATAGCAGAGAGCCCATAGCAGCACCAAGTGCTTGCTCATATATTTTGCCACAAAAAATGAAATAAGCGGATTCTAGATAAAATTCCACTACACTTGTTGTTTCATTATTACTTATCCTTCTTATGAGATATATAGTGATTGTTATTCAATATGGTGAATGTCAATACATAAAGGGAGACAATGCTCTTATATCTTATACATACACCTTACTATACTAAGACATAACTTGATCCTAACTATGAATTCACATAATTTTTAACATGTGACTTAATTTACTTGAGTCCCCTTACTTTATTTCATTAGAGGTATGTTTTAAAAATTGAATTTGTCTTTTGGTAAAGACAAAAATAAATAAATCTAGTTGTCTTGTGTGTCTCTTCTGTGTCAACCTTCACTCCTCACTTGTGATATTCTGCAAGGATGAACTAAAGAATGAGATATTTTGTGTGTCAACTCAAGGTATACTCTTCACATTGGCTCATCCTTAGCACTCGCAACAACTCATCCTCTTCATGTCAACTAATCCTCAATACTCGTGACAACTCCAAAACTCACAGCCATTTGACTCCAGGGCTCCCATTCAAGTCAACTTCTTAGCTGGACACCTCAACTAGGTGACGTCAATGCTCTGAATGATGACGTTAGTGCCTTTAGGGGCCAATATCATGTGGTAGGGAAAGACCACCCTAGGTCCAGGCCTGCCAGGCTGTCTCTGCTGGAACGTCCTCCTCTCTCTCCGGTGCAAGCCTCTGGTATATGTCTTCCCCTTGCTGGGGTCTCAACATCCATCTAGTCGGCTTTTAGCCCTATGGAGGTCCGAACTAATCATCTCCCCATGTGTACTTGTCCGTCGGGCATGGTCTTGCAGCAACAACAAGTACACCCTCCATGGGCTCATAAGTCACAGGGATCATAGCAATGTCAATCATGTCTAATAATCAAGTTATCTAAACATGTGCATAAAACCCCCTTTTCCCAGACAAGTGCTCAAAGACGTTATGCGATTCTACAAGCCAGGTTTGGAGAGGGTTTCAGGAGGTCCTATTGGCCTAATTCTCATTGGATGTGGGATGTTTCCAAGTGAAGACCAATCTAGGTCATGTAAGTGGATGAGGTGGTATGGGGATGTTTGGGCAATGGGTGCAGTGATGACAAGGAAATGTATGGCTTACTTGTGGGTGCCTCTGAAGAGGGTGAGTTGCACCTTGTCATGGATGCGAACGTTTCCAAGCCCATTCAATGCCTTTTACCTTTTTATCTTATTGCTTTTTCTTTCAAGAGAATAGTTGGGGGACACTGCCTTGGTGTAGTGACCAGTGTTGACAGTGTTACCCACAAGCATTTTACGGAGATGAGAAGGTTGGCTCGTGATGAGACCCCCTTTCTCTTTTCTATGCCACCAAGAGCCACTAACCTGGCATGGTGACCAATTGAATGGTAATGTCATACCGCTACATGCCCATGGACCTAATAGGTTGGCTCGTGATGAGACCCCCTATCCTCCAACTAGGTCTTGAGTTTATTTATTTTATGGGTCCCTCCATTTCTTGCTGAGAAGATTTTTACTACTTTCTCGAGGATCCTTGGGCGAAGCATCTGAAGGTTTTGTTCTTTTGGCTTTTATCTTTTGCCAGCTACTTTTACCCTCTGGGCCTTTAGCCCCTTCTTCCCACAAGGCAAGGTACAACCCTTTGCTAGCTTGGCAAACCCAATGCCCGAACCAATGCAGGGGATGGATGAGAGGGAAGATGATGGAAAGTGAGAAGTATGGTGGGAATGGACGATGGCCTTTCATGAACCCACCCGGTGGCAAATCACTCCTAAGGGAACCAACTTGCTAGGGCATTCTGTCACCCCCCCATGTATGGACATGTGGAAAGACATAAAGTCCAAGCACACGTCATGAAGCAAAAAGAATTAAATGCACATATTTAAATGTTTTGAGAATCAGAGTGACACATACCATGATACCCAAACTCATTACCTCGTGGAGCAAGACCCACTGTTGTTGAAAGACCAAGCCAATGGGATGGATATTGTTGTTGTTGACAAGATGGAGGCGTTGAAGAAGAAAGATGGGCCCTCCAGAGCCAGGCTCAAGTCAATATGGTTCTCGATACTCCATGTCTAGGACCTGTGGGCCTCGAGACATAATCTCCTTAGTTATCCCTAGGCTAGGGGATAACATCTGGCTCCAAATCAGGGACATGTGCTCACCGTAGAGCGCATGAGAACCCCAGCATCTCTGGTATGACCTATGACTTGCTAGATCTCAACAAAATTCATTAGTAATCATTTGGGGTGGTGATATCACCCCTGGCTCATATATGGTAAGATAAAATGAAAGCAAGCATATATACAAATGGAAATACAACTACTCTAGCATGAAATGCAGATGGTATACACAATGGATGCAAATGCCTACCTACTTACCTGCACTTAGCTGTGAAGTCAAGTCTCTACCCCTTGATGGGGTTTGAGGAGGTGTCCACCAACTGGTAATGGGCGCCTTCTTCCTTCCAATGTAGATAAATAGTAGGCATCATTGACTGACTTTCTTCCAACTATGAAGGGTCCAGGCCAAAATTGTGCACTTCCCTTGACATTAGTAGGCTCTCCCTTCTTTGTATCCCACATCAAGAGTGTATCTCCCTCTTTGTAATCCTTGGTCTTGAATTTGGCTATCTCTTGTACAACCCTGGTGTATTGTCTTAAGGGAGGAGGACGGTCGGATCAGTATGTCATCTTCTCCTTTCTTTAATAAATTGACAGCCCCAACTTCTTTGTCTTTATATATGTTCAAGAATTGTTGGTACTCTTCCTTCTTTGGCCATTGTATCTGATCAAAGTCTTCCTCCGTAGCGAAAGGCATGTCATTAGGGGAAAATACAGGAGGACTTTCTTTGATTGGTTCATGTGTTTCATTAGTTCCAATGTCATCACCAATTTTTTGTACATGGATTTTGGTCATTGGTACATTTGGGAGGCAACTTATTGTTCCGTCATTCATAGGCACATTAATATATGTGAGATCCATCTCTAGGGTGCCTCCTAGCATCGCAGCAAACCTTTTGGACAATAGCATTCCCCACACATCTGGGACATCCACCACCACAATATCCATGTGGATCACTCTCTAAGGGTATCTTCCAAGGCATACTTCGACATTCTCAACTACCCCATGAGTGGGTATGGCTCTAGGCTCAAAGCCACATACATTCCAGTAATGTCGTGTGACCTCTAGGCCCAATTTTTCCATGACCTTCAAAGACATCATGTTAGCACCTGCCACTGAATCAAGCATACAGTAGTTAAGGCATTTGTTATTGATCAATAAGGTCATGAAGAAAGGTGGATGTCCATCATACTGAACCCTAAAGTGATCAGCTTGTAACATAATAGGAGGGTCCATGGGTCCATCTAAGCCTTTGAAAAAAAAAATTGAACCTTACTTTGACAGATGGGACCTTGATGACTTCTCTCAAGGGAATGGTCACATGCATTTTTTCTAATGCACCTTCAAAGTCAAAAATCAAATCTACTTTGTCGGTCTTAGGAGGATTTTTGGAAAGGAGTATGTTCATGGGTGGAGGTCTTGTTTGTGATGCCACAGGACCAGTAGAGAGAGGTTGGTTCATTCTCTTTTATCTAGTATACACTTGGAATTCTTGTTTCAACTTTTCTCTTGATTCTTGGTCAAGGTTATTTATCACCTCCATCCTAGCCTTCCCGGTTGCTTCCTTTATTCCTTCTTGATGTTCCTCAAGTGTAACATTAAGGCAATATTGAGGATTCTCAGTGGTATGGTAAACTATGTTCACCTGGTCATGATTACCATTGTTGAAAGGACACTCATGCTCCCAATATTTTAGCCCTGCAAATATAGTGGATGAAAACCATTGATGCCTGCAATGCAGGCAATGTAAAAATCAACTTTTTTCTTTTATTGACAAGTCCAAGGTTTATGAAGCAGTAACTTCAAATTGTACTTGCAAAAGATATTGTTTTCTTGTTGCTTTGTTTTGGGCACGTACACTTAAGCATACCATTGCTTCATTTGCTAAAACCTTGGGACTTTCTAATCAGTGTGACTTGTGAGAGGGGACATCTTTTATTGATACTTTGACCTTTGCCTTCTCAAACCCCCAGGTCACCAAGGACGTCTCCCCTGGGCTTTCATCCCTAAATAGAAAGAGGTGTCTTATTAAGGTGACAATGATAGGACAACCTCCTGTTACGCCAATTTGCCCTCGTTTAGCCTTTCCCTTTGTGACAAGTACAAATTGCACGATAACAATAACAACTTTCATTTGAGCAACGGCATTGAATTATAATAACGGTCAAAAACATGAGAGATGCCATCATAACAAAAACTTTTGTCCTTCATCATTCCGTTGAATTTTATTTCTTTATTTTACATCAAAAATCTCTGATATTGGCCCTTTATTGTCTTTACTTTTAATTATCTACCCTTTAATCATTTTTTCTTATTGGAGATAATATTCCTTACTCTTTTAAAAAATGGTCTTCTTATACATTTAACAAACAATCAAGATCACAGCTAACATAATAGTATGCTATGGGTCCCCAGAACCCATGGCTAATGACTTCTTTTCTCTTTTTCTCTTATTTCTTTAACAACCATAGTGCAACATTAAAACTCCAAAAGTGGCAATTTTCAGTAATGGGAAATGACTTCTTTGGAGAGTGACCAACTTACCATTGTCCAAACCTTTACACAAATGTTTTAATAATTTTCTTTTTTCAATTATCCGTTGCAAACAGATGGTCTCCAGGGCCATCATCCACAACAAGTTTGATTCCCATCCTTGACACCTGGAGAACATTTTCAAAATCTCCTTCTTACGCTGAATCCATACTCTGGGGACTCTGCTTCAAGGTGGGACAGACATGCCTCTCTCCCTCTCTGATTTCTAAGGAGATTTCCCTTTCTTCAGTAGCTAATTATTACATATTAATGTCATTGTAAAAAGACAACAAACATTCACACATTTACCTCAACAGAATACTTGGATAAGGTTCACAGATACTCTGCATATTTACTATATATTGTGGGGCTAATATCTATCAGTTTTAGAGGTACCAAATGCATAGGTCTTGACTCTTCAAAGTCCGGATAGTATACTCATAATTACTAATTTAGCAAAGTAAAAAACCCAAAAAACATTTGAACCAATTTAAGGGGAGTATCAGTTCCAACATTAATTGAAAGTAGAGATCAGAAATACATTCGAAGTGTCCTAGGAATTTGAAGCCATAAACGAATAACAAGGCCTTAAAAGGTACCAAAAACGAAAATAAACATATCGGTAAAATACTAGGAAAATGTATCATGCGGGAAATAGCAACCTGTGCATGGTTCTTTTCTACATTGGTACTGTGATGGTTCTTTAGGCTTTAAACTCTAGGCTGAACAAAGCAAGTTACATTAGAGCAATATAATACAGGTTTTGGCACTTGCAAGCTGTTCATTTCAACAACAAAAATTTAAAAGCACTTCACATACTCCCTACATTAACCCAATGTTCTTTATAAAAAAATCACAAAATATGGAATCATGTCACAAAGCAAACAAATTCACACTAGATACAAAAAAGAATAACAGTGATCTGTCAATGAAAGAAAGTTTACAGGGCCTTAAAAATTAAAATATACTCACATTTTATACCCATCCATTGTGAAGACCTCCTTAATATTTGGAACATTGCTTTCAAATGCAACTGTTTTGCCCATGTCATAATCTTTAACAAGTACTTGCCTTTCCATGCTACCCTATAGAAATGGAAGACGCATGTGAGAAATCTGTACCGTTTAACTATAGGAACAGAGTACAAACAAAACAAACACAACCTCCAGTCACCTGTCTTGATTGTCACATCTGGAAATGGCATTCTAGAACAACTAACAAAGAGTTCTTCAAGAAAATATTACTTTCTAACGATCAACTTTCAGCTTTTTAACAGATGAATACATGATTTCATGAGATAACACTTCACTAAAACTTTCATTAGAAATGAAAAAACTTCAAACCTCCATGGCCATATTACCCACAAGCACAAGGAACATGCAGGTAAAGTGCAGACATCACAAACATTTTATGCAGAAGAAAAGATATCAAAGAAAGAGTTACGTTAGATATAAGACACCATATCAAAAGGAAAGCGACATGGCTGATAAAAAGAATAAATTTAAATATGAGCGTTATGCAACTTCAATACCATCTAGAACTGGTTACATAAAGTGCTGCCTGAATTGAGCAAATGATTGTAACATTTTGGAAATTCTAAGTGGCACCAAGGAATCCAAAATATATATTAATAAAACTGTTCATTATCCCAAAAGCCCACCTGATCAACCAGAACATTTAATATAGTGGGTATTTCTGCATGAATTGCCGACCTAACAGTCTGCAACTTCTTATCTGGTAACATTCTCTCTGGTATACTCAGCCTGTATAGCATTGATAACAACACAAATTTACAAACAAGAGATGGAACATCTAAAAACATCAAAATGATCAATAACAAATTTATCAGAAAAGCAACTCTCATAATAAAGAGAGTTCAGGGGAGGCTCTTACAAAGGTCTCTCGAAGTCATAAATTATGATTTGAAGATTAGAATAATTAGAGTCCCGAGCACATGAACGTAACAAAAGTGCATCTTTATGATTTGTAACAATAAAAGCATTTAATAGCTTCCCAATAGCATGTTCAATTGCCAATGCCCAATCTTGGTCCTTCACCAAAGTCTGCATATAAAAAGCCACCATTCACAAGAAAGTTACATTCTCAACATGTTTACATTGCTATAACGAATATTTGATGTTCTAATCAATAACCAAAGTGGAAATGAGAAAGCAACCAATATCTTGCTAAAATTGAAATGTAACATAAATTATATTGGTGCCCTTCAGAGCCTCATTGTAATGATCTTCTTGCGAATGAGTGTAGTCATCACATCTCTTCTCAGAGATAAAGCTGCCACCATTCTAGCGAGTCTTGCACTCTGTATATTTACAGTCTCAATAGGACGTAAAGCCAACTAACATACCATAATTTCACAAACATGAGATATCATAGCTTGGGAGAATTGGTCAAGTCAGTTACAAGGGAAAACAAAAACAATTGAAGACCCAACAGAAATTACAGTAACCTCCAGGAGCTGCAGTCTTTGCTCCACCATTTGAATCACAGGATATATGCTGCTCTCTCGGTGCAAATTTTACTATAGGCTAATGTCCATCTTCAGCTTGCTTTTTACCTGCTTTTTTCATAAATTCGGATGACATTCAACCTAAATTTATGTGAATCAGGATCAATGTTTGCCCTGTGTATTCTGTAATTGGACTGATGTTCTCAGTCTGTATGGTGGAGTCTGGACATGAGTTACTGTGAATTAGGATTGATCTTCTCTATAATAGCTTCTGGAAAACTAGCTACCTGAAGACATGCTCTAAGTTTCTGAGGTCACAAATCACTTTTCATTGTTCGATTACTCAGCATAGGATAATTTCATTACATGTCCAACGAATGACTACAAAGTAGGTAAATGCGACTAAAAAGTGCATCCAGTGTCGATAAACAGTGGGAGTGCAAATGCAGCTCCTATCAAAAGCAGGTAAAGATAAAGAGATAAGCAGCTAGCAAAAAGGAGAGGAACAACATACATGAAAATGCATGAAAACCCAAAAAATACACATTACATGTTGAAAAAATGTATTTATCTCAGAATAAACACTTAGTCTAAAATAGATTCCAGACTCCTATAAAGCACTAACAGCCACACAACTGTTCTTTATGAGTAGAAACACTACTAGACAAGTTCTGAAATAAAATGGCAGCGGAAATAACTCTTTAACAGCAGACAGTAATTCTCATTTGGCACAAAACTCTGAACATTACCACTTGAAAAATACACAGGAATTTAATAAAAAGCTCTTTATTCTGCTCAAGGAAAATCAGAGTTTATAAATCAGAGTTTATACAACAGCAAATAGCATCAGCATTACAACACAGAAAATCTCTCTCCTCAGCAAGTCATCCGTCAATACAAACTGTGCCAGACTATAACTAGGGCAGATTGCCTTGACTGTACGGCCAGTACGGCCCAGAACAGCCAGCAAACCTCCACAAACAATCACAGAAATGTATAAAAACTTGTGCCAAGAGAATCAATACGGAACAGAACAGAAAACTTCAGCAAACTAGCATAGAAAATCGTGCCAATCTTGCTGTATACTCACAGCCTTGATTTCTGTGCCCCCTCTTGCTGTACTGCCAGCAAACACTGTTGTACGGCCTCTACTGTAGCTGCTGTACAGACTACTTGAATGCTGCAAATTCTCCTAGGGATGTGTGCCAATCACTCTCCTAGGGATGCATGCAGATCCCTCTCCTAGGGATGCGTGCCAAGTCCCTTTTGTTGTAGCTCTTTCCTCCAAGCAAAGAACTCTTCTAGAAAGTCATGCCTCTTCAACTTCCTCTCACTCTCCTCAAAAGTGTGCCCTCTCTCTCTCTCTCGTGAGCTGCTTTTAATCAATTTTGAAATGTAACTGCCCTAACCCTTGGTCTTCTAATGAGATTGATGGTCAAGATTAGATCTTGCCCTCATGAGATCAACGGTCACGACTTGATCATCAATTGAGGTCACTTAAGTCACTAAAGTGACCCATAACATCATAAAGTCACTTTTAGATTAAAAAATTAAAAGACCCAACTTTATAAAATCACTTTATAAATTTACTTTATAAAAACTCATTATAAAGTCACTAGAGAGAAAGTGTGCTCGGTCACTTTCGCATGTTGAGCCCCGCCAATGCAAAAGTACCTCCGAGCTAGCAAATTCTAACATTACAAGAAAGAGATGAAGTCAAAGCATGTTGGAGCTAGATGTTGAAGACGAGAGAGGGAACTAAGAGGTAAGCTCCTCAGCCATGTCATCTGTTGCTATGAAGGGGTCTATGCATGCTTTGATAATGTCATTTGGAGGATGTCCAGGGCCAAGGGGGCTTCCCACAAGATCTTGAGAGGAATTAGAGCGATAATGTCCATCTCTCCAACCATCCAATGCCATGCGGAAGATGCCCTAAATGGAAGACAAGCTACCAAACTGGACCTAGAGGGTAGTACTCTATGCAAGGGGAGTCGACATTAGGGCATATTGGATCTAATATGTCTATTGCACTAGCCATATTGGTCCTATTTCATGGAGCAACATCTCCTCAAGGATCTCGATGAGGACAATCAACCCATCGGGAGGTTGAGACGAAACCCAAGGTCTCACTGATCTAGAATATGAATATTGTGGATCTCTCCCTATCACTTGTTGCCACAGCCTAACTTCCATTGGATGGTGGCACGTAGAAACTGCAATCTTTGTCTAAAAATCTCTCTCATGACGAGAGTGATGCGCCTTTGGCCAGGATAGTGAAAGAAAATCGAGATGGAGTGCCCTAAGACCCAATAAGGGTAGTGATATCTCCCTCTAATCTCATAGTAGATGGCACATCTGAAAATGAGATGTTCCTCTAGCTTCATCTCTTGCAAGTGGAAAAACTAGAAAATCCTATCCGACCATGCGATTCAATGATCAATCTTGTTGCCCCTCATATTGCATGAGGTTTCACCTTGTGATTTTCATCACACCCAAGGCAATTTTCATCATGCATGACAAATACTTGCAGGATAGCACCGATGGATTATTTGACAAATACGAGGGCATCATTATGGGTGCACACTTTCCTCAACACTTCCCTTATGGCATGTTCGATCACTACCAACGGTGGGTGCATATTGTTTAAGGAAAGTTGCTACATGTACAATTATTGGTTTGTGCCCCTAGAGCATATGATGATTTCAGTGGGTTGTCATTGGTGTATCTTGGTTAGAGGATGTGTATTGTCTTCCTAGTTAGCATCATCATATCTTGTGGAGGCTTGCATCTAGAGCATATGGTACTTGAGGGGTATTTGAGGGTCTTGCATAGCATTGCTCACATATTGGATTGACCCTTAGCAGATTTATGGGGAAGGATACCCATCAACTAAGGGTTTCCCTAAGTTTTATTCATTAATTATTTCTCCTCGATATGGTGGCTTAATTATTGGTGTGTTCGCTATGGTTCATACTTATTATCATGGAGAATTTCTCTCGCACACATTTTTATGGTGATCTAGCATATATTTCATGATAGTGGGAATGCCCTTGAGGATATTGGTTATATTATGATGAGGCAGCATCCTTTAGTTGGCTAGTTGCTTGAGGAAGTAGAACACTACCCTTGTTTTGGCTTCTTTGAACATCTTTGGAGGCGTGGAAACCACTTTGGCACAATTTTATAGATCCCTTCATAGGTGTACCCATGGCTTTAGTGACTTGGTAACGAGGTTGCACATGGTTTTGGATTATATCATTCTTATTTGCATTCACCATCTCCTAGGGGCAGTTGTTTATATTATTTCTTGGAGGAGATATGTTGGTGCATGTGCTTCTAACCACTTTGACATACTTTCCTAGGTCACACGTCTCTCTTGGATTATTTTATACTATTTGGAGGTGGTTGCATGTTGAGTTCCCTACTCTCTTAGTAGAGAGCTCCCTTAGGTGGATATATTGCACATCTTTATGGATTACTATTTAAGGCATGTCTGTTGACCCTTGAAGGTAGCACCATAACCACTTTTACACATCTCCCTAGGGTGCACTACTATCACTGAGTTGGTTGGATATGCATGCACATTGATCTAGGTTTTGCACATCTATTGAGGAGAACCACCTTGGCACATTCTTTGAGGTTGTTACACTTGTAGAGGTGGTTATCACAACTATTTGCACATATCTCTATGGACTCCTCTTCAAGGACGAGTTGGTTATCTTCTAGGAGAATGCACCCTAATAATTTCATCTAATTTAGGCATGCATTTGGCATCTCTAGATGGCTAACTACCTCAAATAGGACAGCACTCCCACCTTTGGGCACATATTCCTAGGGCACACTCTATTTCGATATATTATATTATTTATTGATGAGAGCTTATAACTACCTTAGCACATTTCTCAAGGGAACACCATTTTCAAACTATTATATTGTTTGTTTGACCATAGAGCAAGGAGAAACAACTATTATTGGAACACTTATCAAGGGAACA
>SNQJ01S0008642.1:40075-54871 GCA_010110895.2 Picea sitchensis | reverse complement strand
AGACTTGGTAGACCAGCCAACAAAGATTAGCAAGCCTTAAGAACTAGACAAAAACACCTTTAAGGCTCATCTTGTGTTGTCAGTGGTTGTCAATGTACAGTGCCCACAAGTGCACCCCATCACGCTATATGCAACCATGGAATACAGTACTTTGCAGGCCATGCCCCATGACATAGCCTGGCATATAGTACCCCACACCTCACACCATATGTGTTGATGCATTAGCATCGGACATGTACTTCTACATAGGCTCGGTGTCTAGCATGTGGAAGTCATCTTTGTAACCTCTTAATAAACTTTAGGAAGTTCACTTTATGAGTCATTAATTAAAGTGAATGTCCTTTTAATTAATTAAGTTAAATGCCTAAGTTTACTTGGCATTAATAACTTAAGTGAGTTGATTAAGGCCTAACCAACAAATCTAAAGTGAACATGAGATTAGATCTCAATCGTTGATCACTTTGGAGAAGATCTAGGGTTTTGGACTTAGGGTTAACTCAATGTAATAAAATGCAGTCTAAGTGAGAGGAGGAGATACAGTGATGGTACACAAAGAGTGAGTGAGCACTCAAGTGTGCAGGGGCAGGGGTCGAGGAAAGGCAGCAAGGAGATAACAGGAGGGCTAGGTTATCAATGCAGTGAATTTCTCAGAAGGGCCATCATCCCAGGACGGGAGCCCTATTTTTATTTAATAAAATCATCACATATCTAGTTTTCCTGCGAGGATTTTTCCAGGAGTTATTTACCTAGAATATCTTGTATAATGTGTTTTGGTTTCCTGAATTTGCTTCCGCTAAATTTATCATTGAGTAACCTGGTTGTGCTTTAATTCAATAAATGTGTTTTTTTATTCGGAATTAACTGTCGGGTGCTAGGTTCTGGAAATTCAACAATATGCACCCATGGTATATCCATGTTGTCCATTTTGAACTGCCACAATAATGGGACCAACCAATATCCACCATGCAGACTTTCTGCATGGAACAGTTAAGTGACAGGTAAGGCATGTGGAATCATCATGTTTTCACTGGGAACCAAGAAGTTTTCAAAGTTCTAAGCAGAGCACATGTGCAACCATGATGCTTTCCGTGGGAACTGTGATATCTTATCAAAAGTTTCAAAGTTCTGGGCAGAGGACATGTGGAACCATGATGTTTTTCAAGGTTTCAGGTAATGGACTGGTGAAACCATGTCCCTGCCTACCGAATGTTACAACTCGCATCATCACCGGTTTGAAATAACAGGAAGGGCAATGCCAGCTTTCCATTAGTCATTACTTGCTTGTGCCAGCTAAGAGTCACACCATCTAGTTAGAAATAAGTAGTTAGATCATAAATTTCCTTCACTACCCCTACATAAATTCTTGTTCTGCTAAATTCAAGTAGGGGTGGGTATGCCACCAATTGGTCAAACGACTATCATTGCATCAATCGGGCACCTCGTTTAGTAGCCATGGAAAGAAAGAGAGATAGGAATACAGGGGAGTACGAACTAAAAAACATCGGTTTCAAACTCCACAATAATAATAGTAGTGCTTTTTTTTTAAGAAAAACAGGGATCACTCCCCGATTATTATGTACGGCCGGAAAATGCATCTCATCCAGTTCCTATTTTGCTTACCACAATTATTATTTAATTAAAGATGATAACACCATCAACTTTAATTAATAGAAAGATGTGTTCTCAAAGTTCCTGGCAAAAAAGTTGTCACTTCAAAGTTCCGAGCAGAAAGTCTGCATGGTGGATATTGGTTGTCCCCAACTGTCATGGCAGTTCAAAATGGCAAGAAGAGGAAGGATATTGTGGAAGAGGGTTTTGACAACGAGAGACTTGAGAGGAGGCCTTCTTTGGTAGACCTTAGAAGGCTTGAACCTCCCAGGGGGAAAAGGTTTGGAAGAGGAAGAGTTCTGGGAAGTTGGAGTCGCCAGATGAACTTCAAGGTGAGCTCATCAAGAAAGGTGGAAAGGGAACGTCCCTTGGGTGGAGTCGACAGGCAAGCTAGGGGAAAGGCTTTGGGATAGCTTGCCAAAGTGTTGTTAGGGTTCAGAAGAGGATTCAAAATCCTCCCCGGCAACGACGCCAAAATGTTATCGCACAAGTTATAGGTTGGGCAAAGCTCGACCCAACCACCAAATGGCAACAACTAGGAGGTCACCTACCCACTGTCACCTTAGGCAAGTGTCCCCGTCACGTTAGAGGTGAGGTAGTCACCTCAAGGGGGGAATCCCGGTGACCCTAGGGGGAATGAGATTGAAAAAGATGAAGATGGAGAGGATGTCCCTAAAGGTCAATTCTAAATGGTATGAAGGTCTTGGAAAAGAGTCTTGGGAAGGTCCACGGGTTGCCAAGTATGTTGAATAACCTGCATATGAAGAAGTACCTACCCGAGACACAAGAAAAACAAGCATATATTGTAATATAACCAATTAGACAAAGCAAGTTAAGCTTGATGTCCCTAATAGCAGTTGTCAGTAACAATGTATATCAGCAATAAAATGGCACCATAAGCTGCAAGATAAATGCTAGAAATCAAGTGAAAGATACAAGAGAAAGACTAGCTAAATACTAGCAAAACTCAAGATTAAAGACCAAGATACTAGCATGAAAAGACAAGGCTGTTGTAAACAATATTCTGCAGCAAATTATATCAGCCTTATGGCTGTAACAATCAATGTATTACAAGAAAAAAATCAGCCACTAAAACTCCTCCAAACTTTGCCAAAAAGTGCACTAGAGCAAGTAAGACAAGTGTGCAAACTTTGGGCAATTTATAGTGGTTGATTAGAGAGTTATTCAAGCAATTAGATTAGGGTTTCTGCAAACCTAATGGCTGAAGATGCAAATTTGTAACAGCAGCAAGAACTATCCCTTTAATGGGGACGCCCTAGTGGTTGTGAGGTGCTCTAATCACAAGGAACACAATCCAAGTTGCAAAAAGTAAATATGACAAGAAATTGTGTTTCCCAATGCAATATTTTGTTTCTCCAATACAAGATTAGTGCCTTTAGTTATGGGTTAATGGGGTCAAAAAGAAAGAGCTAGGATTACTAAATCCTTGGGGGTGTAAATCCTCTTACTTCCCAAGGTAAGTAACCCAGCTAGGGTTTGAAATTGAGGGGTGTAAATCCTCTTACTTCCTCGACAAAACCCTTGCAAACAAATTTAGAAGCTTGATAATTATGGTGGAAGCATCTAGAAGGTTTATACATAGGCTTTTATCTTCTATCCAACAACAATCCCTCTTGGCCTTCAGCCCCTTCTTCCCATAGAAGGAGGGACAACCCCTTCTTGGGTCAATACACCCTAGAATCCCAAGAGATAAGGAAATGGGGGGAAATAGTGATGCAAAGTGGTAACTATGGTCGGGAACGGCACGATGGCTCTTCAAGGTGGTTCCTAGTAGCAAACCCATCCCCAAGGAAGACCACTTACTAGGGCACAATGTCAACCACCAAGGTGAAGCAAGGCAAAAGGCATAATGTCCAAGCATATATGATGAAATCTAAAGCAGTCTAAGATACAACATACTTAAATGCCTCAAATATTGAAATGATGCTCACCATAATACCTGACTTGTACCTCATGGAGCAAGGCCCACTGCCCTTCCGGAAGCCAGCTGGTGTGGTGGATGGCAACTGAAAATCTACGACTTTGTGGTGGTGAGAAGGGTCTCCATCTGTGCAAAAGGATACTGCTAGTCATGTAGTCTCTCGGTACTCCATATCTGCAACTTGAGGGCCTCGAGACATAATCTCCTTAGTTATCCACAAAATGGGGATAAAAGGCACCCCACACTGACAGCAACTAACAGCACCACATGAGCGGTAACAGTGCTTTTGTTTGTGCTTAAGGCTTGCCACAAAAGCTGGTGTAAGCATGAAGGATGGAGAGTTGGTTGCAATAGTTTTGAATAACTGATTGAAATCTTACCAAGGATTTATCTCAACAATCAATATTACTATGAAATATGAAATTAGGTACACTAAAATTTGAAGACCTAATTGGACTTCTACTGCAAGACAAACAAGTACACTTGAAACTTGAGCAGGAAGAGTTCTCAAATACAACTCTTAGTGCTACAGCAAAAGGAAAAGGTGAAAGTAGCTCTAGCAACAAGAAGAAAAAAATCTGCTATTATTGGAAGGAGCCATTCACAAAGAATCAAGATAATTTTGTGGATGACGGTGGTGATGATGATGAAGAGGCTTTTGCCACCTAACAGAAAGGAGGCATCGACAGCAAGATAAGTATGTTGAGACTCATAAGAGAGTGAACGGATCAAATGGAACCAACCTTCAAAACCTAATTCTTGCTATAAATGAGAGAAACAACACTTGAGCAGCACAACATAAAACCTTAATGAGTGCACCATAATCGATTCATAAGTATGCTAGAGAAAAGATGCAATCCAATGACAAGAGAGAAGACAAAGTGCTATGGTGCCTATAGGCTAAAGCACATGTATTAGAAAGATCAAGAAGATCACATGATGATTGTTACAAATGAGACTTGAGTGCGTATTTATACACAACTCAAGAGGTAGGGCACCCTCCCCAAGAGGGGTTGTGGGCCTAGATATGGGCCCACAATATGACTAAGGTTGTTCTTAACCAACTAGAAACACAATGAATTAGTGCTAACTAGGTCAGCTTCAAGCCCAACCCTGGAAACACACTAATACACAATAATAGTGATTACAAAGTGAGATCGGACATGATCATATGTGAAGATTACACCATCATTTCAACACCCCCCCTTAAGCTAAGCAAGAGGCCATGGAGAATGATGAAACACAAATGGGATAGTGGGTTCAAGGTCGGTCATAGTCCAATTTAGGAGTGGGTTTATGTGAATACCGAACTCCATAGAGGTCAATTGTACCCTAAATACAAAATAGAATGGGTTTATGGATAACCACATCAATAAAAGTGAGAGTGGGTTTATGAGTACCTAATGTGATACAAATAAGGGTGTGTTTATGAATACCAAACTCGATACAATGTTTGCTCGTAGCCATAATACAAATGAGAGTTGGTTTATAAATACCCAACTTGATACAAAGTCAGTTGTGGCCAAAAATGAAGATTACAATGTTGCACTCTACATCCCCCTTACTCTAAATTGTGGACCATGAAGAGAAGGCATTCCATCACAAGATACATCCCTCCTTAATGTTGTATAGAATCCAAATAGAGAGTCCCCCCTAAATACCATATCTCCAACACCAACATTATTCCACAATCTAGTGAAGCTAGACTCTAGTAAAGGTATTATAAAGATGTCATCACACTAATCTGTTGAAGGAACAAAGCTTGGCACAAGCTATCCAACAAAATGAATTTTCCAAATGTAGTGGAGTAGGCCCAAATAGTCTTCTCCRGGATGGGATTCAGACAAGTCATAAATAACATCCTCATCACATATCTGCCCAATCATTGAAGGAGTATCATCATCAAGAAAAAGATCCACCAAAACATTTGGTCTACTMAAGGTAGAAAGATTAGCTCAAGTTCTCTAAAAATGGAACTATGGAAAACAACACATCCAAAAGGGACCAAAATCATRATGTGCAAGAAGTAGATCCACTAAGATAAGTTAAGAATCATCTATAAAAGATAGTCGGACAGATCTTGTAGACCTATAGGTAAAAATTGCATCCAGGAAAGTGAGAAGGCTTCCCCTCGAAAGTAAGTGATAATAGGCATGTAAATGTCACTATGAACCAAGAACAGTAGCTGAGATTATATGCTTTGTAAGTTTGTATAAGAATAAAGGGAAGCATCCACTGGCAAACCACCAACTCCTGGAACACAAAAAACATCGACAAATGTCATAGGGTCAATAAGGACTAAATCAAAAATAACACTCCTGCTTTCAATGACCACGAGTTTAAGGATCATATAGGCAATATCCCAAAAGATGGTCCCATGAACTTGGTCCAAACACGCTACAATGTGAAACTAACGAAGTCATATCATGAATATCAAGAGAAAGTGGTTTTATTGAGTACCTCCACAAACCCTTGCTTTGAAGAACAACAGTTATGTGCTATTCCCAAATGTCATAATCAGCACCATTTAACTAAGTAATATGCATTGTGAGTCCATTAGGTTCAATAATAAAGAAGATGCCTCTATAGAATCTTCTGAAATTCAACTTTATAGACTCAAGTGAAAGAGAAGTACCAGCTTCTTTCGAGAAATCTACAAAATTCTACCTGCTACAGAGAAAAGAAAGATAGAGCACTGGATTTTGGGTTTTAAACCCTAGGAATCCTAGAAAAAAGCATTGGCCTTGAAAGAGGGATTAAACATTAGGAAAAACCTTATGAATACCCTAATTTGAAGATAGTGGCCTAAAAACTTTAGATCAGCTGCAAAAAAACTAAAACCCTGGTTCCACAGTCACAAGACAGCAATGATGCCACCAGCCAAAAGCCTCAAATCAACCACTGAAAAAGAAGCAAAAGAGTGATCTGAAACCCTTGTTCCACAATCACAAAACAGCAGTGATGCCGCCAGCCAAAAGCCTCAAACCAACTACCGAAAAAAGGAGTAAAAAGAGTGATCTGAAACCCTAGTTCTGCATTCACAAAACATCATTGGTAGCAACAGTCGAAAGTCTCAAATCAACTACTGAAAAACTGCCTCAAATAAATCAACCAGTAAACCCTCAAGCTAGGCACTCTAACCCTATGAATAAGATCTCCAAATAGGCATGTAAAACAGGCTTCAATAGCCTCAAACAAGCCACCCTTCTAAAGCAAAT
The DNA here is from genome assembly GCA_010110895.2 of Picea sitchensis. Taxonomy (NCBI): domain Eukaryota; kingdom Viridiplantae; phylum Streptophyta; class Pinopsida; order Pinales; family Pinaceae; genus Picea; species Picea sitchensis. The sequence continues at coordinate 48,103 of SNQJ01S0008642.1, read as the reverse complement.
TACACCACAAAAAACAGCCCCAAAAGTTGCTCAGCTAGCCACTCCTCCGCATGCAAAGTTTGATTACATAGGATATGAGCACAAACACCCATGAAGAAAACACTGACTAGCAGTGAAATAAATAAGGCAGATTCACACATGCTCTGATACCATGTTGAGATTCATAAAAGAGTGAAGGAATTGAATGGAACCAACCTGCAAACCCTAATTCCCGCAATAAACAAGGAGAGAAACAGCACAAGGGCAGTACAACATAAAACCCTAATAATTGCAGAAGAGATGATCATAAGTGTGCTAGAGAGAAGAATCATAAGTGCACCAGAGAGGAGACGCAAAGCAAGAACAAGAGAACAAACAAAGAATTTATGGTACTCGTAGGCTAAATCACATGTATTAGCTAAGTTACCAGGATTCGGATTCGGATCCAACAATTTTTTGAAAAGCTAGGATCCGGATAGGACGGTGAAACGGCAAATAAAATAATATAAATATATTTTTTATAATTTTTAAAAATTAAATTTATATAAAAAATTTAAAAATTATAAATTTTATAATATATAACTTATATATATTATATTTATAATATTTAATAGTTATATAAAATAATTATTAATAAATTAGATTAATAAACTTATAATATAGTTATTATTTTTAAGTAATAAATATTAATTATTTTATAAAAACTAAATTATAAACATTTTTAATCATCATAATTATTAAATAGTAAATGACCTGATACTGGAATTCGATGGGGAGGATGGAAGTAAAAAATATGCAGGTACGAGAGCTTGACTGGGAACAAGATAACGATATGGGTTTGGTGGGAGCCTACTTCTATGCTTGCGTGTATCAGATCTATCTCGAACACCCTCTCTTACATATAAATTGTCGTATATTTTGCCTCAACTTGCATTTGGTGGTTCGGTTCTACAGCTTTTGGCACTTCCGCTACATATGGTTCTACCATTGTTGGCTCTTTTTCCCACTGTTGGCACTTTTGCTACGTATGGTTCTCCAACTCCCAACCATTCAATATAAAATATAAAAAAATACAAACATAAACTAAGAGGACAAGGCCAAAACTATTTAAAATCACTCCTTTATAACATAAATTAGATATGAAAACCATCGGGCTTGTGATCCCACATTTCTAGGGATAACTAAGGAGATGATGACTCGAGGCCCTCGAGTTGCAGACATGGAGTGTTGAGGGATAGATCGACCCATGATGTCCACTTACACAGACAAAGACCCACTTCACCACCACACATCCCCAATTCACCACAATGGCATTCATCACATCAGCTTGTTTCCAGAAGACAATGGGTCTTGTTCCATGAGGTACAAGTCAGGTATTGTGGTAAGTGTCACTTTAATACTTGAGGCATGTGAATATGTTGCGTTTAAAGTTGCTTTTGATTATAGAACGCCTGCTTGGAAATTATGATCTTTGCCCTGTTATAGCGCAAGTTGTAGTTTGGGCAAAGCCCGACCCAACCTCAAAGCAAGTGCTACAACTTGGGAATCCTACACCCAATGTCACCTCGATGTAGGTCCCGCACTTCAAGGGTGACTAGGTCACTCTAGGGAGGTGACCTCGGTGACCCTAGGGGGATTGAGATGAAGATGGAGGGAAATGGAAGTGAAGCCCCTAGAGGTCAATTATAAGTGGAATAAAAGGTAGGGAGAGATGTATTGCAAGTCAAGTAATTGCTGCCCCACAGGTATAGTACTTGTCCGGATGATTATACCTGCCCGAGACACAAGAAAAGACACTTTGCAATGATATATGTTAGTTGGATCAGCAAGTTAAACTTTTTGTCCCTAATTTGCAGCAATACATAACAGTATATATCAGCAAGTAAATGGTACTATAAGCTGTTCAATAAGTGCTAGAGATCAAGTAGAAAATACAAGCGAAAGACTAGATAAACTCAAGATGAAAAGCCAATATTCTAGCACAAAAGATAAGGCTGTTGTAAATACTTGTCTGCAGCAAATTATATCAGCCTTATGGCTGTAACATTCAATGTATTACAGCAAGAAAATCAGCCACTGAAATCGCCTCAAACTTTGCCAAAAAGTGCGCTAGGCCAAGGAGAGTAAGTGTGCAAACTTTGAGCAAAATCCACTGGTTGATAAGAGTTATTCAAGCAAATGAGTTAGGGTTTTTGCAGCCCTAATGGCTGAAGATGCAATTTTGTAACAGCAGCAAGAAGTAGCCCCTTGATGGGGAAAGCCTAATGGTTGTGAGATGCCCAAGGCACAAGGAGTACAATCCACTTTGCAAGAAGTAAAAATGACCGAAATTCATGTTTCCCAATGCAATATTTTATTTCTCCAATGCAATAATAAGTTACGAGTGTCTTTACTATTGGGTTAATGGAATCAAATAAACAAGAGCTAGAGAAGCTACCTCCTTGGGGGTGTAAACCCTTTTACTTCCCAAGGCAAGTTTCTCCAGCTAGGGTTGAAGCTAAGAGGGTGTATGCCCTTACACTTCTCTTAGCAAACCCTTGTATAAACAATAAGATGAAGCAATAAAATGATGAAGACTATGGTGGGGGTGTATGCCCTTATACTTCCCACCTAGCTCCTAGCATAACAATACTTGACTTGAAAAAAAATGATAGCATAAAAGTAAAAGACCATACCAAGATCAAGAGAAATGCCAAGATAATCCATCACAAGAGCTAGAATGCATCATCCAAAGCTAGTGCTAGACCTCCTCCATCAATCATTTATAAACATAGCCATAAACAAGTGCACAAGAGAATAAAAGAGTCAAGTGTGGCGCAAATTTCAGATCCAAGTCCTCTCACAAGAGGGAGAGTTATGTTTAAAATGAGATCTTATGATCTCTATTTATACAAATGTCGCCAAGGTGATTTATGCACAAATTAACGAGTAAAACACAAGATTAGGGGTCAACAGCCCTAATCTTGCCCCCTTTCACAAAGTAATTCATTTGAAATTCACTTTTGCACATACGAAAACCCTAATTTTAGAAGGACCTCTCCCCTTTAGGAGACACTTTTCCACTTTGAGGAAGTTGTTGGTGTTGGAGAAGCATGTGTAGGCCTCCAAAGGCCACATGTCAAACATCTTGTTATGAACATGTCAAGCACTATCATCATGGTGAAGACCTCTGTTACAAAAATCGGCAAAAAATCGGCAAAATCGCGAGAAATCGCGATTTTTTCATCAAAACGATTTTTTCCCAAAATATCGCTGAAAAAATCGAGAAAAAATCGGGAAAAAATCATGGGTCAACGGAAAAAATTGCATGTGTAAAAAAGTTTGCGCGTTTAAGGGTCCGTGAGGGGTTTTTTTGGCTTTTTTGTGCATTTAAGTTTGTCGATATATTGCCGATGTTTTGCCAATGGGCTTAGGGCTCATGACATACAAGGGGTTGTAGTGTCTCATTCATGGGTGCCTTTGTAGAGGGTGTGTGGTACCTTCGTCCGCAATGCACTTTTTCCAAGCCCATCGATTGTCTTTTATCTTTCTTTCTTTGTATTTTCTTTCAATATAGCATAAGGAGAGGTTGAAGGTCACTTTCCTCAAGTGGTGACCAGATGATGGCAATGTCACCCACAAACACCTAGTGGAAATGATAAGGTTCGCTCGTGATGAGACCCCCTTTCTCTCAACCATGCAACTGAGATCCATTGCCCTGGTTTGGTGACCAGATGATGACAATGTCATACCACTAGATATTCATGGACGTGATAGGTCGACTCGTGATGAGACCTCCTATCCTTCAACTAACCTTTTAAGCATTCTTTATTATATTGTGGGTCCCTTTTACTCAAAGATAAGTGTTTCATTGCTTTCTTAGGTGATCCCTAGGCGAAGCATCTGGAAGGTTTATACAAGGCTTTTATCTTTTACCCAACATCAACCCCTCTGGGCCTTCAACCCCTTCTTCCCATAGAATGAGGGACAACCCCTTCTTAGGTCAATACACCCTAAAATCCCAAGAGATAAGGAAATGGAGGGGAACAATGATGGAAAGTGATAAGTATGGTCGGGAACCATACTTATCCATGTAACAAATCCATCCCCAAGGAAAACCACTTACAAGGGCATAATGTCAACCACCAAGGTGAAGCAAGGCAAAAGGCATAATGTCCAAGCATATATCATGAAACCTAGAGAAATCTAAGACACAACATAATCAAATGGCTTAAATATTGAAACGATACTCACCATAATACTGACTTGTACCTCATGGACCAAGGCCCACTGCCTTTCGAAAGCCAGCTGGTGTGGTTGATGCCATCTGCAAACCTGTGACCATCTGTGGTGGTGAGTGGGTTTTCCATCTGTGCAAAGGGTATTGTTGGTCATGTAGTCTCTCGACACTCCATATTTGCAACCTGAGGGCCTCGAGACATAATTTCCTTAGTTATCCACAAAATGGGGATAACATGCTCTATTTTACCTTGGTGGTTGACATTGTCCCCTAGTAAGTGATCACCCTTGGGGATTGGTTTGCTATTGGGAGGTCTCATTGATGAGTCATTGTATCATTCCCAATCATACTTATCACTTTTCACACTTTCATTCTTTTCGTGTCCCCATCTTTTGGGATTTGGTGTATTGAGCCAAGAAGGGATTGTACCTCATTTCATGGGAAGAAGGGGTTGAAGGCCCAGAGGGAATGTAAATGGCAGAAGATAAAAGCCAAAATTATAACCTTTTAGATACTTGCCCAAAGAGGTCTTGAGAACAATGAAATGTTTCTCTTAAAACAATTGAAGACTTACAAAAGCAAATTTCACATATATAAATGTCCCACTTATTGAGGGATCTACACAAGTGCGGTACACCCTTTGCTTTACCCATATGGCACTCTGTGTACCTCTAGCTTCAAGTGACATTGTGGTACTGCCTTCAAGTCTTATGTTACCCAATTGGAGTACCCAATTGTTCTGGACTTTAATTAATTAATGGCAAATAAATGGGCTTGGACAAAGGTTGCATTGAAAACGAAGGTGCAACACACCCTCTACAAAGGCACCCATAAATGAGACAATACGAACCCTTGTATGTCATGGACCCCATGCCCAAAAGTCTTACCCCCCATCCACTTCATCTTCTTCACATGACTTAGAGAGGGTCCACCTAGGAAACACTCCTTGACATGAGGAATAACTCACCCAATAGGGCACCTTGACAACCCCCCCATATCTAAACTTGGCAAGTTGCATAGGGTCTTTGAGCACTTGTTTAATTTGATAAGGTAGTTTTGATGCACATGTTTAGGTGGCTTTTGTATTAAATGTGATTTTACTTGCCATGATACATTTGACTTGAGACCCTTGGAGGGTGCATTCATTTGTCTTTGTAGGACCTTGCTTGGTGGACATTTTTAAAGGAACAAGCCCAGCTTGGGCCTTCATTGAGGCTTGAAGCCCACAGAGTGGATGCCATGACCCACACCTTAGGAGCAACCAAAGGTTGGACATTGCATTTGAAGGAAAGAGAAGAGACCTTGAACGGTGACACCTAGCCCTTTCAGCCCAACAACTTGCCTTTGGAGGCCTTGTGCCATACTTCTAGGGTTTGACATCATGATTTGGGGCTAGGGCTTGTGATGGTGGTGATGACTTTATGGAGATGGCATGCCTTGATGGAGAGAATCCCTTGCACTATGAAGATATGGCCTCATGTCGGGCACAAGGAGTTCTTCACCAGCCTGCAGGAGGGAGGAGTTAGTCTCCACATTGAGTTGGGAGATGATGCGCGCTATCAAGTGCAAGGAGTTGGTACAATCTCATTTCAAAGGGAGTCGGGTAAAGGAAAGTCTAAGAAGAAGGGTGGTAAGAAGAAGATTGACGAGGCCTGACGCCATACTTCTAGGGTTTGCGTCATGATTTGGGGCTAGGGCTTATGATGGTGGTGATGAGTTGATGGAGATGGCATGCCTTGATGGAGAGAATCCCTTGCACTATGGAGATATGGCCTCATGTCACATGACGGGGCACAAGGAGTTCTTCACCAACCTACAGGAGGGAGGAGTCAGTCTCCACATTGAGTTGGGAGATGATGTGTGCTATCAGGCGCAAGGAGTTGGTACAGTCTCATTTCAGAGGGAGTCGGGTAAAGGAAAGTCTAAGAAGAAGGGTGGTAAGAAGAAGATTGACGTGTCTAAGGTCAAATGCTTCATCGGCCACAAGCAAGGGCACTTTGCTTCTCAGTGTCCAGAGAAGAAGATGAACAAACCTCAGATGGCAACATCGGTAGGAGTGGAGGAATTCTCCAAGAGTTTTGAGGAGGATTTTTGCCTAATAGCATATATGGAAAAATCTACAGCTAGCAGTATATGGTACATTGATAGCGGTGCATCATGTCACATGACGGGGCACAAGGAGTTTTTCACTAGCCTACAGGAGGGAGGAGTCAATCTCCACATTGAGTTGGGAGATGATGCGCGCTATCAGGCGCAAGGAGTTGGTACAATCTCATTTCAGAGGAAGTCGGGTAAACCACTCCGGGTAGCTGAGGTACTATATGTACCAGGTCTCACGAAGAACCCAATTTCAATGTCAAATCTTGAAGACAAAGGTTTTCATGTTTCGTTCCACAGTGGAAAGGTGTACATCAAGCCCAAGGGGGCAAATGAACAGTAGGACAGGGCAATCGGTATTAGGAGTGAGAAAGTGTACAGGGTACACTTTGAGCCTGCAAAGGCTCTGGTCAGCAGCAGCACCAGTCAAAGCGAGTTGTGGCATAGGAGGATGGCGCACTTGCACTATGGAGCATAGGGGCATTTGAGACAGGCGATCACTAGAGCACCTCAGGTACCAGAGAAGAGGCATGACCCATGCAAAGGTTGTGCACTTGGGAAACATGTGAGGAAATCATTCCCATCCAGTGAGAACGAGTGTTCAGTCAGTCAATGGATGCAGCGATTGTGTCACGTTCATAGATGATTACTCCAGAAAGACCTGGATATACTTTATGAAGGCCAAGGGAGAGGCCTTTGACAAGTTTAAAGAGTTCAGGACCCTAGTAGAAAACCAGTCAGGCAGAAAGATTCGTGTATTGAGATCAGACAACGGGGGTGAGTACACCTCTAAGGAGTTTGTGGAGTATTATGTTGTTGGGGGCATCAAGAAGTAACTTATGGTTCCTTATACCCCTCAGCAAAACGGAGTCGTTGAGCAGAAGAACATGACGATGGTGAGTGCAGCGTGAGCCATGCTATATGATCAAGGACTACCATTGTTCCTGTGTGCAGAAGCATTTCGTGCTGCAGTATACATACAGAACAGAAGTCCTCACTCAGTTTTGGGGAGGAAGACACCCGAGGAGATGTACAAAGGCACGAGGCCAGACATGAGTCACTTACGTATATTTGGCAGTGTCTGCTACTTACACGTCCCTTCAGAGAAGAGGACGAAGTTAAACCCCACAGGAGAGAAGGGGATCTTAGTTGGCTACAGCGAGGTTTCGAAAGGCTACCGCATCTACATTCCAACACGCAGGAAGATTATTGTGAGTTGGGATGTTCAGTTTGAGGAGGTCCTAAGATTTGCCAGCACGGGACCAGCCAAGACACGTTTCGGGAGTCAAGGAGGAGGATGCACAGGTACATGTCACAGGATCACAGGTTCCAGCACAAGGCATAGGTTCCAGTGTTGAGAGGCAGACTAGTGGACAGGATCCTCCATTAGTAGACTTGGAGAAGCAGTCGGAGGAGGAGATCCAGCAGCAGGTTGACACTAGACCACGACCTAAGTGGTTTAGATCCACTGTTTGTGACTCGAGACAGGTGGCACCTCCAGAGAGCTCTTTTAGAAAGAGCAAACCACCATAGAGATTGGGTTACATGGCATTACTGATTGAGCTCACTTATGCGGAGCCTTCCAGTTTTGAGCAGGCTACACAGTAAGACGTGTGGCGAGAGACCATGGTGGAGGAGTACGACTCCATCATGAAGAATGATGTATGGTAGGTGGTACCCAGGCCTAAAGATAAGAAGGTGGTTGGATCAAAGTGGATCTTCAAAGTAGAGCA
>SNQJ01S0008642.1:10279-32613 GCA_010110895.2 Picea sitchensis | reverse complement strand
TGGGTTTTGCATACTCTAGGGAGTAAAAGGGCTTACACCCCTAGAGAAGTTGCAAACCTAGCCTTTAAACCCAAGACTCCAAAACCCATTGGCAAGGCACTAATCTACTTTTGCATTGGAGAAATAAAATACTTGCATTGGAATGCGTGAATTTTTAAGATATTGAAAATGTTCTAAGTGGAATCAATTATTCATGCTTTAGGCTTGCTTGAGCCACTAGGGCATTTTTCTTAGCCAAGTATTTCGTATTTCTCTTATAAATAAATGCTACAGCCATTAGGGCTGCAGAAAACTCTCTTTTTCATTCATTGCTCTCTAATCCACCACTAAAATTTGTTTGTAAACCTAGATCACTGTTCTACTGATTATTAGCTATCATTTCCTTGGTTTACTTGTCAATTTTTGTGGTTGGATCTTGCTGCTGTAGCAATCCTTTGCTACAGCCATAAGGCTGCCCTAACACTTTGCCGATAACTTCATTTTGCAGCCCTGTTTTGCCGTCAAAACTTGACCTTAAGTATTGGAATATTATCTACATGTTTTGGGCTTGGCTTAATTATCCAATAATCATTAGATGACTTTGATGGTTAATTTATGCAGCTGTTATAACTTGTTCTTTGTTGTTGTAAAACTGATATATGCTGCAGTTTTGGGACAGCAAGCTTATATCGTTGATTCCCCTTAGGTTTTGAGACTTATATCGCACTATATTGTCTTGTTTTGGTGTTCTAACTTTGTTTTGCAGAGATACAACCTTGGCAACCACCTTCCACCTTCCAAGACCTCTTTTCAAAGTCTCAAAGCCTCTCTTGAGTTTGACCATCGGGGTGTCCTCATTTCCTCCTTGTCTTATTGCAATCCCCCTAGGGTCACCTAGGATTTCCCCCTTGTGCTGATTTATCATCACTAAAGTGAGGGGAGTATCTATCTAAGGTGACAGTGGGTAGATACTCCCATAGTTGTCACATTCTTTCGTGGATTGGGTTGGGCTTTGCCCAATCTACAGATTGTGCGATAACAGGGCCCGAGTTTAAACATGAATTGGATACATAAACCATGACAGAGTTTAATAACACTTAACAATTAATAAACAATAGGGCTTAATAATTAACGTTGGACTTTAATAACAATGAACAGTTAATAAACAATAGGAATTTAAAAATCAACGCCCGCATTTAAATTCACATATACCAGAATGACGTGCCACGGAGTGCATCCGAATCCGAATCTGTATCCGATCTAGGGATCCGCAGATCCAACCCCACGGATCAGGTAACATAGTGTATTAGAAAGATCAAGATCACATGAAGATTGTTACAAAACATAGTGTATTAGAGAGATCAAGATCAGATGAAGATTGTTGAAAATAAGACTCAAGTGTGTATTTACACATAACTCAAGAGGTAGGGCTTCCACCCCAAGGGAGGCTATGGGCCCACATCAAGGTTTCCAAAGTGTGAAGCGGAGCATGAGTGGTAGTGTCAGGAGTGTCATTTCCCCAAAAAACTCGGGAGAAAAGCGTCCCAATAGGGTTTATATATATATATATATATATATATATTAAAGAAACATGCAAAATGCCAAATTAGTTGCATAATATATGAAAACATGCATATTTCTGCTAATTGTTGATGAATCCTACATTATTATGAAGTTAGAAATGCCATCCATAGTACATTAATGATTATATTGAAACTTTGAAAGAAAGCGATATCAATAAATGAGCAAGAGCATTTAAATGACAACCAATGTTCCACCATGCTTATATTAGGATCCTCATCATCAGTATCATCCTTCATCCTTTGCCTCTCATCTAGCCTTTGCCTCGACCTCAATCCTCTACGGACATTAGTTAACACCACCCAATTTTGATGAAACTGCCTAATCCAAGGCTTAAAATATGGTAGAAAAAGTTTAACATGCCTAATCAATGAATTTGGTTTGACTTAAGGGTACAATTTTGCTAAGGCCATGAGAAAGGAGTTCAATAATCAACACCACAAACATCAGGGTACACAAAGGGCTTGGTGTTCCTAATTAAACGCCAATCACATACCCCCACACGTGAGAGAATCCAATCAAATTGCTACAATTACACCAATCCCAAAATCCTGAAACTATCAAGTCTGTTGAATTTTGAATGGGATATGAAATTCTACTTTCTCCATATGAAGTCTGATGAGGTTGGAACCACTCTCAAATAGCCTGAAACAATTAATGGTAATGTTCAGAATTTAAGTAAAAGGACCTTTTACTTAAAAAGAATTTAACATTAACATTAATTGCCAGCATTTTCGATCAAACCTACTCAAAAACCAGTCATCGTTCAATGTGTCCAGGAAGTGCTTAGGGAGCATCTAGGTAGCACACTCCCTGTTCCAGGAGCATCCCAAGGAATGCCATGCTCCCAACAATGACAAGAAGTGTCCCGATGAACTCCAGAGCACGCTTCCAAGGGTGCTCCTTGGACACTACTGCTCAAAGCACAATTCTAGGGAGGAAGTAGGCCCTGGTACGACACTCCCGACAACACTGGCCCACATAATCACTAGGTCGCTCTAAACCAACTAGGAATATAATAAATTAATGTAAGAAACACAATAATAATGATTACAAAGTAGATGGGCCATGGCCATAGAATGAATATTACACCATCATTTTGTAAATTCTTCAAGCCTAAGCAACTATTGTCCTAATGTTCTCTCAATAAATATCTCAAAAACAAAATTTATTTAACCGCATAAAATTAAATTTCTAAACATTGCATTCATCACAAAATAGCAGAAGAAATAAAACACATACACGAGGATTTGTCTTTCTAATCAAATTTTCATTCCTTTTATCAAAGCTTACAAGGTGACTATGCAACCTACTTGAACCAGAAGTTGAACAGTCAATAAAATCACCTCAAACAGCAGTGTATGGCCTATGTAGAAGAGGGCTACAAATACAACAGTGTATCCTCCTCTGTTTTTGCCTTACTCAGATAGCAAACCGCTCTTTCTCTCCTAATTCTTAAGCATACCTCACTGTCTAAGTGAACCACCAAGGTCTCCTAATAGAAGTGGAAGGTGTTATTGTCTCCTCCTCACTTGAAGGCTATTGTACTACTTTGGAAGTCAGTTGACCCGAGGTCAACCTTCGGAGCTTCCGGGTACTTATCCTCTATCACTAGAATAGGCTGATGGGACTTCCTGGATGCAAAGTCTTCCTCAAGCTTTACAACCCGGATCTCTATTGCCTTCCTCCATTTTGGAATATAAACCTTATAGGCCTTTGAAGTCTCACTGTAACCTACAAATAAACCCTTCATGTTGGAGGGTCCCAACTTTGTTCTCTTTTCTATCGATACATGTATATAAACTGGACAGCCAAAGATGCGAAAATGACTCACCTCTGGATTTAGACCATTGAATGCCTCCTCTAGAGTCTTGTCCTCCAAGATCCTGTGAGGACAATGATTCTGGATGTGGATTGTTGTGTTGCATGCCTCTACCCAAAGAAACATTGACAAGTCCTGATCATGAATCATGGCCTTAGCAACCCTTATGATGGACAGATTCTTCCACTCTGCGACCCCATTTGTTGTGGATTATACGGAACAGACAGCTCCCTCTTAGGTCCTGCCACCTTACAAAAATCCTTGAACTCCTTGGAAGTATTCTCACCTCCATTGTCTGATCTCAAGACTTTGATCTTCTTCCTAGTCTAGTTTACAACTAGAGATTTCAACTCTTGAAGCCTACTAAAGACCTCATCCTTGGTCTTTAGGAAGTAGATCCAAGTTTTTCAAGAGAAGTCATCAATGAAGGAAACATAGTACATGCTTCCTGAAAATGATGCTACCAACATTGGTCCACAAACATTTGAATGCACTAGGTCTAGAATCTCTTTAGACCTATGCTCACTACTTCGAAAAGAAGCCTTTGTATGCTTTCCAATCGTGAACCCTTCGCATACTCTATGTTGCTCAATATTGAACTATGGAAGACCTATGACTATCTCCCTCAGAATAGGCAACGCTCAATGACACAAGTGCCCCATCCTCTTATGCCACAACTCACACAAACCGTCATTGTTATGAACTAGGGATCGAACAAGTTCACCCTGCAACCTATAAAGATTACCTCCTCTAACCCTTATTACTTGAGCTGTATCTGGGCTAGATTCCTTCATTCTTATGAGGACTTGTTGGTTCTTGAACTCAACTACATGGTCCTTTTCCTCCATAACCGAAACTGAAAGAAAATTCTTTCTCAAACCTGGAACAAACAAGACATCGTCAAAATCTAAAGTGTTACCGGACTCAAGCTGGAAGGGAATAGTACCAACTCCTACTACTAGATACTTGGCATCATCACCAAGCTCAACATGTACTCCTAAATCCTACTTCATTAGACTAGAAAATAATTGTCAAGTTGATGTCATATAACAAGATGCCCCATTGTCCACATACCACGCATTCCTAGAAACTGTGTTGGTAGAAAGAAAAGATACCACCAAGAAATACTTCTCAAACTTTGCAACAAACGCGTTCATTTGAGTTCTACATAGGTTGCTACTTGCCTTTGTTGTCACTGCCCTTTACCCTCTTTATCTGGACACCATGATGCATAATGACCATGCTTATGACAAATAAAGCACTTGATGTTACTCAATCTTTTCTTTCCTGGGTGTGAAGATGACTCGTCACTCTTTCCCTGTAGATTTTTCGAAGGTCCTATGAGGCTTCCAACTAAGGTCTGTCTTTGACCTAAAGTTTGGCTCTAAGTTTCAACTCTGTGGTTGTCCCTTGCTGTTGTTTTAGGACAACAAACAGTCACCAACTCTCAGCTCAATATTTTTGATGGTTAAGTGTCCTTTTGAGGTGCCCTTGCAAGTGTTTTTGTTTCTCAATATTAGCATATGCAATATACATCAAAACAAATAACACTACCTCTAGATCTTTTAACTTTAAAATGTTGATCTACACTTCTAGGCATGCATGAAATTGACACATGTTTTTGGTCAACATGACCCTAGAAAAACCCCCCATGGGGAAAACCAGTTTGGAGCATATATATATATATATATATATAGAAGGCCTCAAAGCAAAATGTACAACACAGGAAACATATACAAGTGAACCTAGTACAATAGCAACCACTCTCGGATGCCTTGGAGTTCCTTGAAGACCTCCCTGATAGCCTTTTGAAGAAAGGCGCACCTTGCCTTGGTGTGCCTTTCTTCCTTTGCTTGCCTTTGTCTTTTCCTTGTGCCTTTGCTTTGACTTTGCCTTTGTTGCCTTTAACCTTGCCTTTGCCTTTGCCTTGCCTTTGTAGTAGCTCCCTCCTCTCAAGATAGCCACCCACAAAGAGATAATGTGCCCCTCTCCTCAAGTGCACCCCCTCCTCAAGCAAAAACTCCAAATGGTGCGCCCTCCTTCACCCTTGCGCCCTCTACTCATAAGAATGCACCTAAGTGAATGAAAGAGGCCTCTCCTCAAAATAGGAGACTCTCCATGGCTAGATGTGCCCTCCAAAACTCTAGAGTGTGCCCTCCTCTAGCATGTGCGCCCCTACTCCATAGAATGTGCCCACTCCTAGATGCTTACGCCCTCACTCATAAAGGCTCCCTCTATATCTCTAAAACAAGCCTCAACCATATGAGTGATCCTCCAACCAATGGATGAAGCCTCCTCTACTAGAAGTGCGCCCTTGTCACAAGATTGCGCCCCTCCTCTAGTAAATGCACCCTCCTCCACAAGCATGCGCCCTCCTTCTAGAAATGGCCAAGACTCCATGGAAGAGCTCTCCAAGCAAGCTCCACTCAAGCAATAGCATCCTCCTCAAACCCTCAGGCTTGTGCGCCCTCCTCTCCTCAAGAAATGTGCCCAAGTGCTCCTTCTCTTCTCCTCTCCTCTCAAGTGAAGAATAAGTCTCATAATGCCCTATTCCCTCCTTTAGCCTCCTTTGGCCAAACCCTATTAGATCAATGGCCTAGATCCAATCTAGCCAAGTCTAATCAATGGGTGAGATTCAATCCCTAAATCTCACTTAGGAAACCCACTTTCCCTAGTTTGCTTTATGTCTATTAATTCACCCACAAAGTGAATTAAATGTCATTTTAATGACTTAAGTGACATATTTCACTTTTGACTTAAATCTCCTAAGTCAAAGTGAAATTAGAATCATAAAGTAAAGTAACAAGGGTAATAGTCTCCCCCTTTGTGTTTAGAGACTCACAAACACAAGGGGACCACTTTCCAAGGTACCCAAATCTCAACACTCCCTCTTACCGAGGAAAGTGTCATTCACCACCAATATCATCTCTATAGTGGGCATGGTTGCCCGCTGGCATATACTCGGTGAGTATGGCTATACCTTGATCAATGAAAGTAGTCTGACACAGATCTGCTCAATCTGCGTGATCCATAGATTGAAGTGTCTATCCACCTATCCAAGATCACCTAGATCTTGGTATCAAACCAAAGATCTCCCCCTTGGTCTCCCACCAAGGATTTCTACCTCCTAGCATCTCGCCAACGGTCACTACTCTTGGAATCTTACAAGGAGTCACTCTCTTGGCATCTCACCAAGACTCTCCCCCTCTTGGTATCTCACCAAGAGTACCTGGATCTCGACATCTCACCAAGATCCTCAACTTGGCCTCTCGTCAAGTAGCTTCCACCTGAAGTGGATCCAGAACCCAATCTACCCGTCTCTGTAGCTAAGTGAGGCTCAAGCCTCTATGGTGCGCTGTCGCTCCTCCTCATCAATCTCTAATGCTCTGAAGCCCCTGCACCAACCCTCTGTCTCGGCAACTCTGAAACTGAAGCTGTCCCGGGTGGACCAGTCACCCCTGCTGATGGTGTCCAAGGAAACTGAGTCTGAGCTCCCTTTGAATCACTATGAGTCAGTAGGTCATCCTCAACTCTGTCTCCCCACCTAATGTTGGATGGTGTAGCAGCTGACAAAGAACTGGTGAATGCACACTCTCTCACAAACTGTGTATCGAACTCAAGCTCCTCTTTTGTCGTTGTCGAAACATCCTATTGCTTCTTCTTCTTGGGACACTATCCTACATAGTGACCATCTCTCCACAAGCAAAGCATCTCACTGTGCTCATGTCTCTCTTCTACCCACTGCTGCTCACTCCTCCCCGTGGTGGGGCCCTAAACTTGGGACCCTACCGACCTCCCATGCCGGTCTTCTTCTTGCCCTTTGTCCAAAGAACAAGATCCTCATCACCCTGCATTGTTTGTTGTTGTCCAGAAGCCTCTGCTACAAGTCTAGTCTCCTCCTGAACGAAATCATCCCGCATCCTCTCCCATGCGGGCATGACCTCCTTGGCAACAATGCCACGAACGAATGGACACCATGGTTTGGTGAAGTTGTTTGAGGTTGTCCTCACCATAGAATCTGGGTCCACCACCTCGCCAATGGCTCCAAGCTCGTCTCTAATCTAGGTGTATCGACCAAGGAAAGAAGTAATTGACTCATCCTGGAGCATGCAAATGCCCCTGAGTCGATCATGAAGAACCATCCTTTGGTTCTCGTTAGAGCTCTCATAAAGCTTGCATAGAGATGCCCACATCTCAAATGCCCAAGCTTTCCCTGTCAAGTGGGGAATGATGCAATCTTGCACTGCATCACATATCGTCCTCTTTGTCGTGTTGTTCCTCTTCCTGAAATTTGCTAACAAGATGGGAGCAGTAGTAGTAGGAACAGCAACAGGTGCCTCAACTATATCCCATAGTTCGAGGTCCTCCAAGAAAAAGACAATCCTCGCCTTCCAAGGCAACCAATTGCTAGCTCCAGCTAGCCTATCTTCCACACGCATATGAGATGCTGACATCACTACCCTCTACACTCAAACTGATGTTGCAACTGTAAAGGAACGTTGCCTCACTCCTGTCAACACAGGTGTGAAAAGAGGCAAACGAACATCGACCTCACTCCTAGCAATATAGGTGTGAAAAGAGGTCGTGAAATACAGCCTCACTCCTGTCCACGCAGGTGTGAAAAGAGGTTGTCCACAAGTGTCAAATATCAGCCCTGAACTGTCCAACAAATCTGCCCACAAGCTGTCCACAAACTCTGTCAACACGCTGTCCAAAAATCTGCCCTGAACTGTCCAACTGGCACTAACTGAGAAGCACTTTCAAATCTGATTTTACTCATTGTTTTGGACTGTAAACTTGTTGTCCAAAAACAGCCAATAGATCTGATTTTTACCTCACAAAACTGCCCACAAAAATGCTCAAAAATCAGCAAGTCTAAGCCACCATTCGCTCTGATACCATGTAGATTTTTTGGAGGTCCTATGAGGCTGCCAACTAAGGTTTGTCTTTGACCCTAAATTTGGCTCTAAGTTTCAACTTTGTGGCTGTCCCTTGCTGCTGTTTTAGGACAGCAAACAGTCACCAACTTTCAGCTCAATATTTTGATGGTTAAGTGTCCTCTTGAGGTGCCCTTGCAAGTGTTCTATTTTCTCAATATTAGCACATGCAATATACATCAAAACAAATAACACTACCTCTAGATCTTTTAACTTTAAAATGTTGATCTACACTTCTAAGCATGCATGAAATGGACACATATGTTTTTGGTCAACATGACCCTGGAAAAACCCCAATGGGGAAAACCAGTTTGGAGCAGATATATATAGAAGGCCTCAAAGCAAAATGTACAACACAGGAAACATATACAAGTGAACCTGGTACAATAGCAACCACTCTTGGGTGCCTTGGAGTTCCTTGAAGACCTCCCAGCTAGCCTTTTGAAGTAAAGCGCCCCTTGCCTTGGTGTGCCTTTCTTCCTTTGCTTGCCTTTGTCTTTTCCTTGTGCCTTTGCTTTGACTTTTCCTTTGCTGCCTTTAACCTTGCCTTTGTAGTCGCTCCCTCCTCTGAAGATAGCCACCCACAAAGAGATAGTGCGCCCCTCTCCTCAAGTGCGCCCCCTCCTCAAGCAAAAACTCCAAATGGTGCGACCTCCTTCACCCTTGCGCCCTCTACTCATAAGAATGCACCTAAGTGAATGAAAAAGGCCTCTCCTCAAAATAGTAGACTCTCCATGGCTAGATGTGACCTCCAAAACTCTAGAGTGCGCCCTCCTCTAGCATGTGCACCCCTCCTCCATAGAATGTTCCCTCCTCCTAGATGCTTGCGCCCTCACTCATAAAGGCTCCCTCTATAGCTCTAGAGCAAGCCTCAACCATATGAGTGATCCTCCAACCAATGGACGAAGCCTCCTCTACTAGAAGTGCGCCCTCCTCACAAGATTCCGCCCCTCCTCTAGTAAATGCGCCCTCCTCCACAAGCATGCACCCTCCTTCTAGAAATGGCTAAGACTCCATGGAAGAGCTCTACAAGCAAGCTCCACTCAAACAATGGCTTCCTCCTCAAACCCTCAAGCTTGTGCGCCCTCCTCTCCTCAATAAATGTGCCCAAGTGCTCCTCTTCACCTCTCCTCTCAAGTGAAGAATTAGTCTCATAATGCCCTATTCCCTCCTTTAGCCTCCTTTGGCCAAACCCTATTAGATCAATGGCCTAGATCCAATCTAGCCAAGTCTAATCAATGGGGGAGATTCAATTCCTAAATCTCACTTAGGAAACCCACCTTCCTTAGTTTGCTTTATGTTTATTAATTCACCCACAAAGTGAATTAATTGTCACTTTAATGACTTAAGTCAGATATTTCACTTTTGACTTAAATCTCCTAAGTCAAAGTGAAATTAGAATCGTAAAGTAAAGTAACAGGGGAAATAGTCTCCCCTTTGTGTTTAGAGACTCACAAACACAAGGGGACCACTTTCCAAGGTACCCAAATCTCAACATTCTCTTACCCTTCCTAGGTCCTTTACCTCTATCCTTCTTTGTTTGACCAAAGGTTCTCGTCACCTACCCTTCTAACTAACATTTGACTCCATAATACAGTCATCCCACAACCTTTCAAAGTTAGGAAGGTTCTTACGAACACAAATACCTTCGAAAAATGGTTCACATGAAGCTACGAATCCATTCAATGACATGTTTACCAACTCTGCGTTTGCAACCTTCTCCCCAACTACTACAAGTTGATCACGAATTTGGGTGACATTCATAAGGTAACTGATAACTAAATCCGATATGGTCATCTCCATGGATCTGAGTTTCTTTCGCAATATCATCTTTATGTTTATGTTCTCACTCTGATAGAGGCTAATCAGGGAATCGAACATCTCCTTTGTCGTCTTCTTCTTAGATATATAAGGGATCAAATGATCCTTTATGGCATCCATGATCATCTGCTTGGCCTTCACTTCCTTCTTATTGTGAGTTGCCAACTACTACAAATCTATCGACGAAGGCACAACATCCTTGACAATATCCCAAAGATCATTCTCTTCTAATAATAGTGTCACCCTCACTTTCCATGAAAAGAAATTTGAGGCACCATCTAGACTATCCTCAAATCTGACCCTAGTTGAGGCCATCTTTGAGATCTAATGCACAAACTCCTGGATCTAATGCACAAACTCTTGGATCCTTCTTTCGATAGTTGATTTGTTGTTGTAAACCCTTGAATATCTCAATAAGAAGAAGGCTCTAATCCCATGTAAATTTTTCAAGATTGGGTGACAGATCTCCTAATATTCTCTCATTAAATAACTCAAAAAATAGAATTTATTTAACAGAAGAAAATTAAATTTATGGACATTGCATCAATCACACAATAGTTGAAAATGAATAGTGGAGGAAATAAAACACATACACGGGGATTGTCCTTCTAATCAGTCCTAAACTCCTAGCAACAAATCTCCTCAATCCTAAAGAGAAACGAGGTCCTATGAGGCTGCCAAAACAGGTCTGTCTTTGACCAGATTTTTGGCTCTAAGTTTGAACTTCGTGGCTGTCCTTTGCTACTGATTTAGGATAGCAAACAGTCAAGTACTTTCGGCTCACAGTTTTGATGGTTAAGTGTCCTTTTGAGGTGCCCTTGCAAGTGTTTTATTATCCCAATGTTCGCACATGCAATATACTCAAAAAAAATAATACTACCTCTAGATCTTTACAACTCTAAATGCTGATTTTACACTTCTAATCATGCATGAAATTCACACATATGTTTTTGGTCAACATGACCCTAGAGAAACCCCCCCATGGGGAAAACCAGTTTGGAGTAGAAGTATATAGAAGGCCTCAAAGAAAAATGTACAACACGGAAAACATAAACAAGTGAACCTGTTACAATAAAAACCCTTCTCGGAAGCCTTGGAGTCCCTTGGAGATCTCCCTGCTAGCCTTTTGAAGCAAGGCGCCTTTTGCCTTGGTGTGTCCTTCTTCCTTTGCTAGCCTTTGAGCCTTTTCCCTTTGCCTTTGCTTTGACCTTGCCTTTGCTTGATCTTTAACATTGCCTTGCCTTGCCTTTGTTTTKCCCTTGGTCATGCGCCCTCCTCTCAAGACTGCCTCCCTCTAAGTCTAGGTGCGCCCCTTGCTCAAGTGCGCCCCTCCTCTTAGCAAAACTCACAAAATAGTGTGCCCTCCYTCACCCTTGCACCCTCTAGTCTCTAGAGTGCGCCTAAGCAAGTGAATGAATCTCCTCCAAGAATTTGGAACCTCTCCCAAGCTAGATGTGCCCTCTCTCCTAAGATGYGCCTCCTCACTAGCATATGTGCCCCTCCTCCTTAGGATTGCGCCCCTACACAAGATGTAGCCCAAGCCTCCATGGTAGACTCTCCATGCAAGCTAGAACCCAAGCTAGGGCTCCTCCTCAAACCTCACCCCCATGCACCTTCTCCTCCTCAAGATATGTGCCCAAGAGCTCTCATCCTTCTCCTCTCCTCTCAAGTGAAGAATGAATCTCATATTTTCCCTATTACCTCCTTTAACCTCTCTTTGGCCAAACCCTAAAAGATCAATGGCCTAGATCCAATCTAACCAAGTCTAATCAATGGGTGAGATCTAATCCAAAAATCTCACTTAGGAAACCCACTTTCCTTAGTTTGTTTTATGTCCTTTAATTCACCCACAAGGTGAATTAAATGTCACCTTAATGACTTAAGTGACTTATTTCACTTTTGACTTAAATCTCCTAAGTCAAAGTGAAATTAGAATCGTAAAGTAAGGTAGAAGGGTAATAGTCTCCCCCTTTGTGTTTAGAGACTCACAAACACAAGGGGACCACTTTCCAAGGTACCCAAATCTCAACAAATCCTAGCTGCCACCTTTCTCAATCATGGGATGTATGGCTAAGATTAAATCATAATCCAAGTCATTAATTTTCTGGAACTTCTAAAACATTTCATTTGGATTCCCAAGGCTAATTGACTTCAAAACATAACACTTTCACTTTTTATTTTATTTTTCAAGTGAAATTACAAGATGGAATTATTTCCACTTTTCCCAAGTGGTCACTAAAGAAATGTCTCGAAACACTTCCTACACATTCACACTGAAACCTGTGCAAGAAGTTCCTTCTCGAGATACATCTCTCAACACATTTCAACAAGGTCAAGGAGACTGATAGTTCCATTGACATTGAAGAGTCATTGAGCACAAGCAAAGTGGAGTAGGGGGCTAGTCAGTGATGTTGGACACTTGTTGGTACAAAGCATAGTCCAGACAATGCATAGTTGTGATCTAAGAAACAAGATACGCCCCCTGCCACCTCATATCCCATATCCATGTGTAGCATATGTGGATGCATTGGTCCCACATGTCAGATACATATCCAATGTGGATCGAACACATGAAACCCACATGTCCCCATGTGTTCGACATGTGGGCTTGAAAATCCACACCTGAAAAGTGAATTTTAGGATTAATTTAGTGTTTAAAGGCATTGGTCGGTCCTATTATCACCTGAACTAGCACCCTTGAGAAAAGTCCCAACACAGATGCTAACTAGGGCAACAGGACAGGAAGTGCACCATTGTCAACTTGGTACACTTTCCCCTGCACTTTAGGCCAACTCCTACAAGCCACAGAGGGTAGCCCAAATATTGTTTACTAGCAATAAGCAATCTTCAGAGGCATTCCATGAATGCCCAGAAGCTTACTTTGTCACAGAATATATTACCAAATAAATCACTGATAAATTGATGATCGTATTCAGCAATTTCTATCAGCTCTGACTTTTCAAATCTAGAAAGATAACAAGACATGCTCTATCAAATATGTGTACCTCAACTCGAAAGAAATGCATTTTTGTTCCTGACAAGGGATTATTGTTGATCACGAATTCTTCAAATCTCAAGAAGATAATCTGCCTTTAAGTTTACATTAAACTGTGTATCGCAGGAGTAGACACTAACAAAATCGAAAATAGCAAGGAGGCAAAAAGTTATTTCAGTTCCCAAAATCCTCCCAATAGATATGTTGCCTTGTGTAAAAAAGTGGTCAACTGAAGATGTCTAAACAACAAAACCATTAACAAAGCTATTCCACTCTCAAGCTTCTCCATAAGAACATTGATAAGACATTTTAAATTCTCTTTCCTCTTGCATTTTAATGCATGTTTTTTTGCTGTAAATATCAATAATTTCATCAATCTCTTTTATTCTTGGTAACAAAGTTGTTTATAAATTTTGAAGTCATAAATTTCACTTAGATTGCCTTTAATGTGTTTCCTTTAGAAATCAATCCACCATATTTTTTGTAGCTTAATTGTGAATAGTAATGAGACCTCAGCAATATTAAAATCTGCAGTTATTCATAATCTTTATAGTTCACTGCAAACCAACAGCACGGCAACATATTTAAATAAGGAGGATGTAAGTGATACGATGGCTATGCCATCAAACAGAAAGCACTAAGCAAATACATTTGAATTTAGTAGCTTAAAAGAATTATAATTATGGCAATAGAAGCCTGGAAAAATAAGCTATTTATCCAGTGTGTCCAGACTCCCAGTAAGTTGGTAAAAGACCCCACTTTAGCAAATGGAAAAATTCTTAAGTGGAAATACACAATTAGACTGATAGCCGGTTAGTTCCATGTCACTTTGATCCATAAAAGTACCATACATAATCATAACACAAGAGATTGGGCATAATACCAATATTCAACACATTTTGATGTATTTTTAGCGTAATTGGCAAGCCATAGCCAGCATTAAAAATTAAAGTGCATTTTTGTTTACCAGGATAGATCAAAATCAAATAGGGCCAAATACCTGCTGCTTGTCAATTTTTGCTTGGCATGTTGGTATCCGTGCTTGAAGCTTTTCAAGTCTAGCCGTCTGCTGCTGAATTTGTTTGTCTATTTCATAGACCCAAGACCATGCTAGTTTTTTTTTCAAAGGTTGAACTTGTTGCGACATTTCTTCAACATATTCCATACTTTTTATCTTTTCCTGCAACTCTTCAAGTTCTTTGATAGAGGGTTTAATTGAAGTTTCCAGCTCATCAATCATTGCACTTGAAGTATCAAGCTGGTTCTGAATATTCTTCAACAAATCATGCACTTGTTGTAGTAGCGTAGCCCTAAAGAAAAACTGTGCAAAGAAGCAATTTACAATTGTTTAGAAGATATGACAAATTTGCTTACCACACATCAAGTGAATATGTGCCAAGCCAGTTTATAAACAAAACTGCTCTAAATGAGATTCTAGAGAAACGAACTTCCAGACCCTCATATTATAATTCTCATCATATCATCCATAACTAACCAGACGAATCATGCATATATTTTGAATCCTCTATAAACTAGACTGCCAATATCTCAAATGAATATTTAAACCATATCCAATAGTATATATTATCTTAAATTTTGTTTAGGCGCACCTTAAACTTTTCCTTATCATTGCCTGAGTGCAGAAACTCCCTGCTTTTATCTTGAGTCATAATAACACATGGATTTTCAACATCAACCTGTACAGAGATTAATGCAAAATAAGTAACTAGTGCAACTCAATCTCAAAATGATGCAAAATATTATCTGACTACAAGATCATGCAAAAATATCCAAATTTTTATCTTGAGACATAATAGCACATTGATTTTCAACATCAACCTGTAGAGAGATTAATGCAAAATAAGTAACTAGGGTAACTAAATCTCAAAATGATGCAAAATATTACAACTACAAGATCATACAAAACTTAAAAGTATCCAACCAACAACCAAATGTCAAAGGAATCAGAGTAACAATTTTGAAAGACCACAATTGGTTATAACAATGAATCAGTATAATATCATGGATATGGAATAATGTTGTAATACCTTAACTGAAAAGGACATCCAGATAGGAAACAAGAAAGAAATCAAAAACGTCCAAACAGCACAACTTTCTTCAAATAGGGTTTAATTTTCAAAATAAATAAACTGAAATGAAATTATATCAATACTAAAATAGGTCAATGGGACTACAAACAACATTTGACAACAGCAAAAAGGAGTGCATGTAGCATCTCTAAAGCAATTCCAAAATTGTAGGTCAAGGAAAGAAAGAAAGAAAGAGTAGACAATAAAATAGAAAAAAGGGAGGGGAAACTTGTCGAAATTCCTCAGCGCATGGTAACAGTCCTAGCCAAATTTTTAATCAACCTACCTAGGAAAACAAAAAATTGAAATCTCTATCAAAACTGCAATCGGAAATCTACCAAATACTGAAACACCTCCTACTAAAGAAAATTAGAGCCAATCCAACCTTGGATCCACACTATAAATAACACAAACCCCAGATCTACTCATAACCTAGAGATCTACACCCTTAAGCTTACATGATGACTTCTTATTCGGTGAGTTCATCAAGGGTTAAATCGTTCCTTGGGATCTGCACTCTATCTAAAGACTAAGTCTTCCTTCATGCATTCACTCTTAACTAGACAAAGGCACTCTAAAAGGTCTCTTCAGGATTACAAGATTAGAACCGATCCAACCTTGGATCAACACTAGAAATAAATCAAACCCTAGATCTATTCCTATCCTAGAGATCTACGTCCTTAAGCTTCATGATGACTACTTAACCAGTGCGCTCCATCAAGGGTTAAATCCTTCCTTGGGATCTGTGCTCTATCTAAAGACTAAGTCTTCCTTCAAGCATTCACTATTAACAAGACAAAAGCACTCTAAAAATATAACTATGCACAAGGTAATAAACATAATAATACTAAAAATATAGTAAATAATACTAATAATCCCATCTCTGATGGGATAAATAAATCTATTTATTACGAATTGACAGATGTATTTCTGCAATTATAGAATAAATATTCAGTAATATGATTGATATATGAAGAGATGATGTTACAATGAGCCTCATGATGGTATACTTGTATGTCTTGATTGGTCATGAGATGAAGGGGTGTGTTCCCTTTCACCTTTCATCAACATAATGATTATATTTATTATTAGTATTATTTACTATATTTTAGTATTATTATGTTTATTACATTACCATCCACTTAACGAATGTTTTGTCCTCAAAGTATAATAAACTGGATTCTTTGTAATTCAGCAGGTTTTCTTGGTGGTATCATCTCTATCTAGTTCTAGAGTGTTACCCCCCATGCCTAGGGGAACTAGAGGAGATCATGTCTCGTGTCCTGCAATGGAGAACATGATCCCGACCATCATGATGATCAGCATGTCCACAGATGGCAGCCCAACAATTCTCCTCATTCACCTTTACAGATACAGGTCAACCAAGGCTCATCACAACCAAAAAAACCCGGAGTATGGGAAATGGTAAGCCATCGTCACCATGATGTATGTTAGTCCTTCCATGCAAAGTGTTGTGCTTAATTTGTTGGGCATGCGGATGAGGATCTTTGGTTGAAGTTGGATAATGGATCAATGGCTTGCTAAATTGTGTCAATTGTCTTGTTTCACCTTGGTGGTCAGCTTCTATGCCCTAGTCCCGTGTTGTCACCACCCAGGGAAAAGCAATACTACTGGGGGGCCCTAACAAGGGTAGCATTTTGTTCTCCACCATACTTGACACTTTCCATCCTGGAGCCTCTCATAGTATACTAAACTTCGGTAATGGGTCACGGTCTATTCTTTCATGAGAAGAAGGGATTGAAGGCCCATAGGTTGATGTAGTTGCTCTATATAAATGTTAAATGATAAAGGCCACCATAAAACCCTCGGGCCATCTTGAGCTCTACCCCCTCTAATGGTAATCGCCCCTGTCCGGATGCAAATAAATGCACCAATTATAAAGGATTACTGCCTAGTAAAAAGGTGAAGGAATAAAGCTTGAAATCTTATTAAGGGAACTTGCAAATGAACATTGGTTATCAAAAGGCAATTAAGGGGTTCGGAATGCAAAAAGTACCGAGGGAAGGGTATCTCAAGCAGCAATGCCTCCTCTACAAAGGTGCTCATAGAAATAGATTCAATGACACCATAATCCATAAAGTAAGCCTTAAAACCATATCACTATCACACTTACTCTTGAAGGGTTTCTTTCTTTCCTGCTTCCCCCAAGACCTATCCCTCTACCTAGGTTATTTATATTCATGTCTAGGTGGTACACCTCACATACTTAAACTTGTCAACTCACATGGGGTTCTAGGTTGGTGTGATGCTTGAAGGGGATACTGAGGTGAATTGTCCTACATGGCTTATATATTAAGTTACAACTTACTTTGCATGATTTAAGGACTGAACCTTGGCTAACCATGTTAATACTTTGATTTGTCTTGGATGGCCCTGACATGGTTCTTTGAGGGATGTCCTGGGCTTCTACCCAAGACGTTGTGACTTTATTGCAAGACCTCGGCACGTGTGATGAAGAGAAATGGGTCATCCAGTGACTCACAACCCTCAGACATCATCTCTCACATCCTCGGAACCTTGTACGATGGACAGATGGGCTTGGTATGAGCAGATTCAGTCATGATGGCACATAGATGGGCCAAAAGCCCATAGGCTGGGCAGAGTACCCCAGGGCTTATTTTTCACTATGATCAGGGACGTCACAGCAACAAACAGTTAGAGACATGGCAGAGATGAGATGCAACTCCCCAGGGCCTGGACACAGCACCTGGATCTTGGACGCTAGCCCTACTATGGTGATGACATCACCTTCTAGGGTATGATGCAACTAGGGTTTGTTGACTTCTTAGGGTAATGATGATGCATGGTGTTATCCCCAATTTCTAGGAAAAACTAAGGAGATAATGTCTCGAGGCCCTCAGGTTGCATACATGGAGTATCGAGAGACAGATGACTGACAACGTCCATATGCACAGACAGAGATCCACTTCACCACCACACATCCTAGATTTGTCACGATGGCATTCACCACATTAGCTTGCTTCTGGAAGACGATGGATCTTGGGCAATGGGGTACAAGTCAGGTATTGTAATAAGTATCACTTTAATACTTGAGGCATTTGAATATGTTGCATTTTAAGTTGTTTTTTATTATAGAACATCTGCTTGGAAATTATGCTCTTTGCTCTGTTTCACCTTGGTGGTTGACATTGTGCCCTAGTAAGTGGTCACCCTTGGGGATGGGATTGCTACTGGGAGGTCCCCTTGATGAGTCATCGTGCCATTCTCGATCATACTTATCATTTTCCACACTTCATCCTTTCCATCTCCTTATCTTTTGGGATTTTCGAGTGTACTGACTCAAGAAGGGATTGTACCTCATTTCATGGGAAGAAGGGGCTAAAGGCCCAGAGGCTTGTAGTTGGAAAAAGATAAAAGCCAATCATAAACCTTCTAGATGCTCGCCCTAGGATCCCGAGGACAACAAAATGTCTCTCATAAGAAACTAATGGGACCCGTGAAAGGTAACAATATAAAAATGCCAACCAAGGTAGAGCGTGTGTGGGCATTATTTTTCATGCTTAGGTAGATGTCCCACACATTGTCTTCAACTTGGGGAAGCACAGTGTGACCAAGGTAGAGTCAAGGTGGGCAATGTTTTTCATGCTTAGGTAGAAGTCCCACTTTGGCTTCAACCTCAAAACACTTTAAATAATTAATGGCAATAAATGGGCTTGGAAAAATGTTACATTGAAAAAGAAGGTGTGACACACCCCCTACAAAGGCACCCATAAATGAGAGAAT
This sequence comes from Picea sitchensis, assembly GCA_010110895.2. Taxonomy (NCBI): domain Eukaryota; kingdom Viridiplantae; phylum Streptophyta; class Pinopsida; order Pinales; family Pinaceae; genus Picea; species Picea sitchensis. The sequence goes on along the minus strand of SNQJ01S0008642.1, from coordinate 13,623 downwards.
ATAAACCCTTGTATGTCATGAACCCCATGCCCAAAAGTCTTACCCCCCATCCACTTCATCTTCTCCACATGACTTAGAGAGGGTCCACCTAGGAAACACTCGACTCAAGAAATGATTTACTCAATAGGTCACCTTGTCAACCCTCCCATACCTAAACTTGGCAAATTGCATAGGGTCCTTGAGCATTTGTTTGATTTGATAAGGTAGTTTTTGATGCATATGTTTAGGTGGCTCTTGTATTAAATGTAATTTTACTTGCCATGATGCTTTGAATTGAGATCCTTGGAGGGTGCACTTGTCTATATTTGCAGGACCTTGTTGATGGACGATTTGAAGGAACAAGCCTAGCTTGGTCCTCCATTGGGGCAGGAAGCCCATCGGTTGGATGTCATGGCCCAGACCTTGGGGCAGTATAGAAGATGAACGTTTCCTTTGGAGGCAAAGTAAGACACCTTGGAGGACTTCACCTAGCCCTTACAAGCCCAACGATTTGCCTTTGGAGGCTACGACGTCATCTTGGAGGGATTGACGTCACCCTAGGGCTAGGGTTTTGGTGGTGATGATGATGCTTGATGGACACTTGGCACTTTTGGATGAGGAGGATACCTTGCACCATGAAGAGAAGCCTAGGGAATGAGAGTGAGGCCTTAAAAGGCCCAACAACTTCCTCTCTCTTGCTCAACGAATTGCTAAAGTGCCAAGACGTCGCCCTATAAGAGGTTGATGTCACAATTAGGGTTTCTTTTGTGCAATTTTTAAAGTTAAAATCAAATTACTTTGTAAAGGGGAAAAATAAAGGGGGACGGCACCTTATTTTGTGGTTTACCCTAACTTTATGTGGACAAACACTTTTTAGGAGGTTTTGTATAAATAAGGATCAAATTTATTTCATTTTATCATAACTCTCTCACTTGGAGAAGAGCTACTTAGCTGAAATTTGCGCCCCTCTTGGGCAATATCATTCTCTCTCTCTTATGTTATGGTTTCTCATTTGTCTTGTGGAGTGAAGTGGTGCGCTAACTCTTGGAGGTTGTTTCTCTTGCTATGGTGATGAAAGTTCTTGGTAACTAGGGTTTTGTCTTGCATGCTCTTGGAATTGGTAAGAAAAATCTGCATTTTGTTAGTTCTTTCTTGTTCCATGGTTGTCATTGGCTAAATCCTTGGAGGAATATAAGGGCATATACCCTCCACCAAGTTTTATCATTGTTGTTTGTTAAAAAGGCTATTGCAAAGATTGCTAGGAGGAGTAAAAGGGTTTACACCCTCCTAGATTTACCTTGTTAGGGATGCTTGATCTAAAGAGTAAAAGGGCTTACACCCCTACAGAGGTAGTAGACCTAACCTATTTCAAGAAGACCCCATAACCCATTCTACAAGGCACTAATATAATTTTGTATTGGAGAATTAAAAGTGCTTGCATTGGGATACGTGATTTCGAGAGATATTGAAATTGTCTAAGTTGGAATCTTTTCTTGGTGCCCTAGGCTTCCTTGGGCCACCAAGGCATCTTGTTTAGCCTAGTAACTCTCTTGTTATCATTAATTAAAAGCTACAGCCATTAGGGCTGCAGCAAAACATACTTTATCTCTTACTTTAACTTGCTTTTCAACAGTGGAAATTTGCTTGGAAGCCACTATTATCGTTTCACTGCTTATTGGCTAATTTTTTTGTCGGTTTACTTACTAATTTTTGTGGTTGAAACTTCTTGTTGTAGCAAATATTTGCTACAGCCACTTGGCTGTTACAAATACTCTCTGAAAACACTACATCACAGCCCTCTAACACCATAAAAGCTTGTGCTAAAGTATTGGGAATTAATCTACTTGTTTAGTGCTTCATTGCCCAATAAATATTTGATGCTTTTGATGGTTATTTCTGCGGTAAATCATTAATTTCACTGCTGATACATACTTTCATTTACCACTGTAGTTTAGGACAGCAAGCTTCACTTGCTTGTTCCATTGATCTTTGAGCTTGTATCTCTATTATTTGTCTTGTCTCGGGCAGGTCTAACACTTTGGTGCAGGTACACAAGGCATTGACAACCTTTCTCCATTCACAAGACTAGTTTCCAAGCTCTCTTCCATATTCCATTTCTTAGCTTGACCTATAGGGGCATTACCTTCCGTTACTCCACTTTCCATCTCATTTCCCCCTAGGATCACCAAGGATACCTCCCTTGTGTAGGATTTATTCTTCACTAAAGTGAGGGGAGTACCTATCTAAGGTGACAGTGGGTAGGTATTCCCAAAAGTTCTCGCCATCTTGTGGATTGGGTCAAGCTTTGCCCAACATACAATTTGTGCGAGATAACACGTGGCATGACGTTTGATGAGAAGAGACATCACTTGCTACCACATTGCTCCAGATTGATGCAACGTGGCCTTTGGAGGCCTCCCTCTTGCCCAAGAGGGCTTGACATCTCACATGTGTGGCTCATTATGATTTAGTTTTGCACTTTTAGCATTTGTAAAAGTTAAATGAGGGGTCAGCCCCACTTAAGTTGAAGATTTGTTATGTTATGTGGACAAATATGTGAGGGTAGCCTCATATAAAAAGGTTAACCCTCACTTTCATTTTTTCATCATCTTTCCTCACCATTGTGAGGTGCTACTTCTGAAAAAATTTCCCTTTTGGGTTAGCTAGTCTTTCTCTCTCATCCGCTATGCTTGGAAAGGATCTTTTGTGGATGGTTGGATCATTTTGGATGGATATTTCTGCAATTAGGGTTCAAATCTCTTGGTTTCTTAGATGAAGTAAATTTTTGTAATTCTTGTTTATGTTATTAATGTATATGGTGAAATTGCTACTTTGTTGCAAGAAGTCTTGTTAGTTGAAACCCTAAGAGAGGAACATAACTGCTTCTTCCTCTCACAAGGTTATATTTGTCTAAAATTGGTTAATTGTCCTTGCTAGGGTTAGAAGCCTAAATCCCTAAAGTGCTAGCACTTTAGAAGTTCATCCCTAGACATTTGATCTTTGACCTAATTGAAACTACAAGGAGGGAGGAATGATTTCTAGGGCCCTAATGTGCTTGCACCCTAGAAGTCCTTCTCCTCAAGATCTAAAGCCTAAGGCCCAAATGTGCTTGCACCTTAGGGTTTAAATCCTACCTCTTGGTTTCAAGTTGTTGAATTTTGGTGTACCTCGAGAAGTGGTTCCCTTGTGGTTATGAGCCTCTAACCACAAGAGGGAGATATTGGTACCCTTGTACCTTGTACTTTATGTCTAATTTCACTTTGACTTAGGAGATTTAAGTCAAAAGTGAAATTTGGTCATTTAAGCCTAAAGTGACTATTAATTCACTTTGTGGGTGAATTAGGAGACATAAAGTGAACTTAGGG
>SNQJ01S0008641.1:62807-78686 GCA_010110895.2 Picea sitchensis | reverse complement strand
TGTGAAGTACTAACCACTGCAGCACATTTCTAGTTTATTTGCCTTGTCTCGCAAACAGGTGCCATTCAGTGGAAGATCTCCTCCTTGACTATCATCTTGGCAGTAATCTGTGAAGGGAAAGCTTGACTTAGCCTTTGAGCCTTCAACCTTTGCCCCTTTTCCTTCAAACCCCCAGGTTGCTAGGGACGTCTCCCTTGGGATTAGCCATCCTAAATAGAAAGAGCTCCCCATCGAGGTGACAGTGGGTGGGGAAGCTCCTGTTACGCCAGTTTGAAGCCTTGACTCAAGCTACCTAAACCTTTCCTACAAACTGAGCGATAACAGGTCTCATAAATGTAGTCGATGCATTACATAAACCGAATGGCATAACCAACCACTCATACAAACCTTGCCTTGTCTTGAAGGAAGTCTTCCAGCTATCTTCTTCTTTGACTCATACCCGGTGACATCCTGATTTCAAATCCAGCTTAGTGAAGTACTTGGCATGCTGCAACTGGCCAACAGATCATCGATCTTAGGCGAAGGATATTGATTCTTCGGTGTAATCTTGTTCAGTGCTTTGTAATCGATACACATTCTCCAAGTCCCCCACAATTATTATGGGTGACCCACCAGGTGAAGTACTTGGTTGAATCACCCCCTGCTCCAACAACTACTGCAATTGCTTCTTCACTTCATTCCTTTCTAGAACAGACTGTCTATGCAGCCCAATATTCGACAATGGGGAGTCTGACAATAATTGTATTTCGTGTTCCACATCCCTCTTGGGTGGTATCCCTTTAGGCTCCCTGAACACACCTCTGTATTCCTATAGCAATTCCTCCAACTGATGTCTCTGCTCTTTGGTACACCCCTCCAAGGATGCCTTCACTCTCATTCACTCATCATTCACTCATCATCGGACTGATTTTCTCTTAAGAAAAGAAAAACATATTTCTTACTTGAACTAATCAACTTCTTGGCCTGGTTAGCACTTACTAATGAGATCTTTGACTTGTCTTTATGTGCATTAATGATGTAGGACTTCCCATCCTTGATCCATTGGTACCGGTTGGCTCTTTGCATGAAGATTGCATCCCTCATATACATGTAAGGGCTTCCAAACACTACTCCACATACATCAAGGGGTACTACATCCAATTCCACTTCATCGATAAAATCAACACTTTAGCAAATTTAATCTTACATTGTTTCATTACCTTTATCTTTGCATCCTTGTTTACCCAACCCAATGGATAGGAGCTAGGATGATCATGAACCTCCAATCCAAGCTTGCTGACCAAATTCGCTACTATGAGATTAGCATGTGAACCAAAGTCGAACAAAGCATCTATCCTGGTTTTTTTGACCTGAATCTTGATGTGGAAGAGCTTGGTCATCTCCTTCTCTTCCCGGTGATGAAGGTTACTCAGATTCACCTCCTTTTGCACAGATGTGTAGACAATCTTTTCATCCACATCTGAGCTACTCTCAACCTGATTGCTTGAATCTATGGCTAAAAGGTTTTTTTTTTCATCCTTGCGGTTCTTCTAGTTCAGCTCTAGATGTAGTTTCCAGTACTTTTCCTCGATGTGGCCATCAATGTTGCAATGATTGCAATGGTTGTTGGGATCTTTGCACTGATGTGTAGTGGTTGTTGTCTTCTATCTTTTCCCCCTTTCCACTTCTTCCCCTCCTTGGAAGCTTCCTAGTGCTCTTTTTGCTTCGAACCACTTGGCTACCGCTTCTTTTGGCCTATGTTTTCCAAGTACTGTGCCTGTACACGCGCCTCATCCACCATCCTTGGCTTGAGGAGCATCACCTGCTTTCGTAGGTGACTGTGTAAGCCCCCCAGATACTTAAGGAGTACATTTGGGTTCTTGGGAGAGATACCCAGCATGATGGCATTCTTTCTTAACTCAGTGGTGTACTCCTGTACATTCTGCCCTTTCCTCTGCCTGAAGTAGTGCCACCGAATCCATTGGTTCTCTACATACCCGATAGGGTAAAATTGGGACTTGATGAGGGTTTTAAAGTCCTCCCACCTAGTTACTGGTGGATCACCCTCCAGCCTAAGTGTTTCTATATGGCTTTCCCACCAGGTTAAAGCATGGCCCTCTAACTTCAATCTAGCAAATGAAATATTTTTCTCTTCATCTATATGGTGAACACTAAAATAAACTTCTAGTTGTTGCAACCAATGATTCAGTTTTAATGCATCGATATCACCTCGATATGGCTTTATGTCCACTTTCGCTTCCATCTTGAATAAGGACGGTGAAGGGTTCACGGCACTCGAATTCGACTGCTCTTTCTCGGATTCTTTTCGCGACTCCTTTCCTGAGTCTTCTTAGTTAGAGCCTCCATCATCTCTGAACGGTCTAAGCTTGCTTAAAGCCGCCACGAGGAGGTTCATATTGCAACTGATGTCAGAAACTTGCGCTTCCAACCTCTCAAATCTATCTTTTGTTGGATCTTGATGGTTGTTATGAACAAACTTGTCCGCCATGGTTAGGGTTTCAGCAAATTCTCTTTAAGTCGATTCCTGGATCCTGCAACTTCCCACAAATTCCCAAAAAAGAAACCCGCTCTGATACCAATATGAAATGTAAATTGTCGTCGATATTTCACTGGAACAGATCGTCACAACATATCTGATAAATAAAACTAAAATCTACACTTTGAAAGTTAAATTCCTTTAGATTCCAAAATATTTAGTTATTGATTTTATGCTTATACATGAAATAGATCAAATGCAGAAAATAGAGAACAAAAAAGTACAATCACACACCATCCATAAGATAACACAAATATTTGCTCTGGGAAACCCTTACGAGAGAAAACCCAACTAGAAGGTGAGGTTGCTCTGCACTCTTTTCTATGGTATGGAAATAATGCAAGTACAAAGGAGAAGGCACTCTCTATGGAGTTACCTAAGATATGGCATGTTAGGCTACTACAAAACATTAAACCCCTCTATTATGCTCTCTAATTTCCAACTCACAGTTGTTATGCTTTGCTATGGAACAAAATGCAATAACATAGAATGGAACCCCTTGTCCTCCTAGAGGCTCGGTATTTAACATAGTCCGATAGCCATCTAGGGGTAGGTTTTTGACTTCCTCAACCCTCAATTGTGGTAAGGTTTTCAACCTTCTAGAAGCTTCTTGAAATTCCTCACGTGGCTAGCCCCATATGCATGAGTAATGGGGGTTGACATGGCATCCTTTCGTACCATGTTGGCCAACACGATAGGTCAACTTGCGGGAGGCATAACTTTTGCATATGAACTCCGATTGACGCACGATTTGCACCGTTGGAAAGGTCTTGAAGTGTAGAACACCATCCAGGGGTTAGGCACAGGTTTCGAACCCCAGAAAACCTCGTCTAATGCCTCAAAATGGCTCCAGAAGGTTTCGGACCCCAATTTTCTAAACTGGGGCTTGCCACTAAAATGACCGTGCAAGTTGATTTCTCCAATTTTTTCCACTCTAAAAGCATCAAGATAGATGACAAATAATATAATGATCCAATCCGGATCAAAGGACTCCCCCCCTAGTTGGTCTCAACCTTGGGCAACGAAATGATGCACTCCACGAGGCAAAGTAGGGTCATCCTCAAGTTCCATTGATTGTTGGAACTATAATGGATCGATTTGGTCATTTCCAGGCACATTTAAGGATGTACTCATGTCACAAGACATTCTCTTTCTCACTGAGACCCACAAGAGCCTCAAGAGAGCACTCCCTCCCGTTATAGGTTATCAGTGTGTCTCAACCTTTAAACAAGGGACTCGTCATTCCGACGATGTTAGATGTCTAAGGGGTGTGTTGCTTGCTTTATTCAAGACCCCTCTAGGGTAAGGTTTTAGTGGTTGCATCGACCAAGCATTCCAGATACATGTGAATTCGAGCATTAGGGTTGCCCCTTTCTCTCAAGACACTTCAATTGTCATGTACTACATCCCTCCATCTTCTTTGAGTTTTATACTTCACTCAAATGGAGACCTCTACCTGAATATTACCCTTTTAAATGCTAATGGCTTCCCCTCCTCTTTAGATCCTATGCAAACACATTTTCCCTTCATTCATACTACTCTTGATTTGAAGGACGTCGGCCTTGAGAGAACTTAGAATACAACTAACTCGACCCTCGTTATCCAATTCCAATAATTTAAAGCATCGACTTTGATCCCTTCGAGCCAAAAAAGGTTTTTCTCCCTACAACACAAGATGTCTTAATGTTAATCTTATAAGGTTACGAGAGCGGAGTTTAAGCAGGGATGATTTTAAGGATGGAAATTGATTTTAAAATGTAGAAACCTTGGCGAATCTTATTAGTCTTTCATATGCCAACTATAAATGTTTGGCGATATTTTTGTAAAAATATTCAAATTTCTAAGGATTTTATATAGTTTTTATAAAATTTTGGCGATTTTTATGGTAAAATAATTTTATCCTATAGAATTTGGGCGAATCATTTTTAAAATAGCAAATCTCGTTTTTGGAAAAACCATGGAAAATTAGCCCATGAGCGAAATTTAGCCCCTAAAATCATCCACGAGTTTAAGAGAGCTGAGGAACAGGTTATAGCAACTAGGAAAGAGGAAAAATGGGTTGTTATCTGTGATCTCGGAGTGATGACCCAAGATTATCCCCCTTGGTTGGTCTCAACCTTGAGCAACAAAACAACATCGTCGTGCAGGCAAGGTAGGGTCATCCTCTATCTCCATTGCTTGTTGGAGCTATATGGCTCGGTTTGGTCATCTCCAACCACATTTAAGGATGTACTCATGTCATAGGACATTCTCTTTCTCACTAAGACCCACAAGAGCCTCAAGAGATCACTCCCTCAAATTACACATTATCAATGGGTCTCAACCTTTAGAAGAGACTCATTGTTTCGATAGTGTTAGATGTTTAAGGGGGGTGTTGCTTCCCTTATTCGAGACTCCCTCTAGGGTATGGTTTCAATGGTTGCATCAAACAAGCATTCCTAATACATGTGGATTTGAGTATTGGGGAGTGCCCCTATCTCTCGAGATACTTCCATTGTTGACGAGTCATTTACCACATCCCTCATCTTCTTCAAGTTTTGTACTTCATTCAAATGGAGACCCCTTCCTTGACCTCTACCCAAATATTTCCCTTTACTTTAACACCCAAACCAAGACCTCACAAATATCAATACACAACAAATCTAAGGATGGTCTCTACCTTAGACAGATAGACCATGATACATTGGGTCTGTACATAGTTTCAGCGAATGGAGTCAACCCCATTTCTACATATGGTAGACATCTTCCCTATCTTGGAGAATCTTGTGGCCTTCTACTCCTTGATGGTCTCTCCCGCTACCCTGATTCTAGCAAATTCACTCGTTTCCCTCACAATGGCAACGCTAGCTTGGTGTACTATGTCCTAGCCAACCAAGCTCTACTTCCATACATTCTACACCTCTTTGTCTCTACCCTACTTTTTCCTCTCATGGATCATGCCTACATTTCCTTCTCCCTCTTTGATCCCCCACCCTCCCTTTTGCCACAACATGAAACACCACACACTACAATCCATTTTGACATTAAGTAAACTCTTATACTTTTCGCCTTTCCCAACTAGCTCCACCTCTCACCCATTTCTCTTCCCTCAAGATGGTTGGGGTTAAAAGTACAAGTTCCTCTCTAAGATCGTTTGGGAGGTTGCACTTGACTCCAATTCCAAGTACCATCCAACATCATTCTGTGGAAGGCTTTCTAGAGGAGTTCCTCAAACATGGTAGTGATCCTCTAGACTTTTACATTTTTTATTTGTTTAAGCATGTTGTTTGCATTGATTTTCCTTCTTCATGGTCCCATCATATCATCCACCCTTTTTCAAATGGAGGAATACATTGGATCCTATTAATTACAAAACCATCATAACTAGGCACACGTTTTCCAAGTTGTACGCAACAATGCTTAGCTGGTGGCTTTTAGACCAACTTGAGAAAAGGAACCCTAAAGCTAGAGGACATGTAAGTTTTCGACAGTAGTTCCACTATTCCAGAATACAAACCATATCTTCACTCTTCGAGCTATCATTAAGGAGGCTCAACATCGCTCTTTGAAAGTCTTGTGTTGCTTCGTTAACTTCAAAAAGGCCTTTAACTCCATCCCAAGAGAGGCAATATTTCAAAGGTTATGGGACATTGGCATTTCTAAGATGCTTTTCACTGCAATCATGCAACTCTTTTGACTACAATCATGAGACTCTACGCTTTGTCCTTTAGACAATTTCATATTGCTCACTACATATCTGATTCATTTAGAGCACCATTGGAGTCAAGTAGTGTTGCCCTCTCTCTCTAATCATTTTAGGGATTTACATAGACAAGTTGGAGTCTTTTCTCAAGGAGAACATACATGAGGGGGATGGTTGTCCCCTACATCATGTAGGTAGCTCCTTGTTCTTATTTGCTAATGATGTGATCCTCTTAGCATTCTCCCCTAAGGGGCTTCAGAAACATATCAATGACATGTCTACTTTTTTTATATTAGACAATTGGTGGTTAACCTTAGTAAAACTAAGGTCGTGATTCTTAATGTGTCCAAGAGTTCATTTGACTACCACTTCTACTTTAGAGGGAGTGAGATTGAGCTCACCATAGCTTACACATATCTAGGGGTATAGTTTTCAAGCCCTTGATTTTTTTTATGCACCCAATTCAACTCCAACTCTAAAGGGATATGGTTCACTTTCCTGGCTCAAGTGGCAGTGTTTTCATATACACTTTTTGGCCATCAGATCCAAGATGCACCTCTTGGACATGATTATCAAACTGATTGTTATTTATGGTTTTGAAATATGGGGACCTAGCTCATTGATGTCTAACTGGACTAGGATTGACAGTGTCTAGACTCTCATGTTATAACATATGATCCATTGCAAATGCATGACTCCTCCAGCCATCATCCAGATAGAGTTTGGTGCCCATCCTCTACATCTTTAAACCATTTTCAAATTAGTCTTCTTCCTCCACAACATTCTCACTTTGGGTGACTCAACTTCAAGGAGACAGATATACCCATATTTGGCCCTCTGCTCGTCAAAGGAGACTATTGCTTCTAGTAATGGGCAACATTGATGTTGGTTTTGAAAGGCTTCTTTAGTGTTTCAAACCATTAAAATCTCTATTGAGAACGTCCCCACTTTCTAATACTCTCTAAACGCTCTTGGTCATCTCCCAACTCCCAAGCAAGAGTTAAATCCAATGATCAAATAAGTTGTCTACCATCAATGCATTCATGGGGATTATCATTTGCCCCCATGGTCTTGGACATAAGATATCTTTCCACCTAGAGCATTCCATGCATTTGTGCAATTGATAGATAGTCTTATTATTCAAACTAAGTATATCCAAAAACATTGGATGCATAGCCTTCAAATTTCCCTTTTTGGTCAACTTCAAGCTTGTTCCAACGAGCACCAAATAGAGTCTAGCCATCATAGCTTGAGCCTTGTGCCCTCCAAGGATTTGTTAGTTGTGCCATTTATAGAAGATTGATTTCAAAGGAGCACTTCACATTCCATTGTTCGATCTATTAAGAGATACGAGGGCATTTGCATTTCCTTTTACTAGGATTTTTGGGTGTCCCTCACTTCTTTCTTCTAATATCTAGATCAAAGATGTCTAGCTCTCTTTATACATGAGATGACTTTACACAGGAGACAAATCTTTTGCAACCCCACAAGCCCTGTCCCTACCAAGCATATTACATCATTCTTTCCCTTTGTCACTATTGTTATTCATGGCAATAGGTGCAACAAGGCCTACAACACATATGGCACCAAATCAATGGATTGCACTTGCAAATCCTAAAACAGAGGAAGATATCTCCAACAAAATGATACTTAAATGAATGAGAGTAATTGATTGATTGATTACCAGTGCAGGGTGAGACCCCTTTTAATACAACTCTCAACTAACTTAGTGATGAGACATTAAAATGAGTAACTAACAACTCTCAACTAACTCAATAATGAGTCATTAACAACTCAAACATCATATTTATGAGCTAACAAACAAAATAACTCATGTACAAAATATATTATGTATAGGAACACAACATGCCCTCCCTCTTAATAAAGCTTTTCCCCAAAGCTATCTCTAACCCTATTACTATTGACCTATTAATCACCTACATAATAAAAGTGGACCTGACTATACAAAAATGGCCTTTATTGACTATTGGGCCATGAATAGACTATGGAGCCCGACAATTAACATATACAGTAACTACATCCATTGCATCATAAGTCATTGGTTGTGTTAGGGACACAACATGCGCTTCCTACAATGCTTTTAGCTTAATGCATAAGGAAGAACTTGGTAGAACCAAAATTGCTACCCAAAGTCATACCCTTATAGCCATATAGGTAAGACAAAGTCATATATTACACACCACTGACTTGGTACTACATTCACTCTCTTCTTAAAGCCTTAGAAGAGATTGGCATAGGTGATAACCAGTGCCTACTTAATGGGATTCTCAATGGGATTCTGAGACCTATCATTGTCACTATAATGATCTTTGTGGTTCTTTTTTGCTAAAGAGTAAGGTGTTGTAGTTGGTGTGCCCTTGCCATATTCTATGAGAGTGGGTTCTTCTTGGAAAAACGATTCATCGTGTTTCAAGTTCAACCAACACATCCTCATGTAAATCCCCATCACAAGGAGATTCATCATTATGCACACTAGGAGATTCATCAAGGAGAGGAAGAGATTAAGAAAGAGAAATTGGGAGATGTTTCTAACCTCTTCTAAACACTCTTCACAAAGAGATTCATCATAGAGAGGAGGAGCTTCAGTCTATGCAACTACATCTTCCTCTGTCTCATGTCTTAGTTCTTGCTCCTTCCATACCAAAGATAGTTGTAAGCGTTGGTGTTGCAGTTCTCAAGCAATGTTGGAAGACTCTTTCTGCGACTCTTGTAAAAGATGCATCTCATTTTGATACTCATGTTGTCTCATAAAATCCCCTTCTATCACAATCCATATCAACTAGGCCCTTGTCTTCCTCTCTTGTTGAATATACTTCTTCTGCAACAACTTCAAATCTTTGGCCTAATTTGAAATGATTATATCTTCTTCACTAAAAACCCAATGATCCAAATTATAGAGGGACTCCAATGGACACACACTAACCTGCAAAAAATAATGTGAATAACATAGAAGAAACCAACAATAATTTACATAAATAACAAATAGAATTGAAACAACCAAAATTGTAGTAAGAATAGTGTTACTCATTTATGTTGAATACATGGTGGTAGCAACCTCTGAGAGAGAAGAGATATTTATTGCGCTCATGTGCAAAAGCCCCATCCTAGTGGGTGAAACTCTTAGTTATTCATGTACAATAGGAAATGGAAAGACAAAAAAATGAAACAACAAGGTAGGTGAAAGGGCAAGAGTTAGTCGTTGAAATGGTAACCAACAACAAAAGTCATCAACGGACTAGACAAGTTGACAAGGGCTTGGCCAACAATGGAGTGGCCATCACAGTGATGGCCAACATAAATGATGAGGAAGTGAACAACATCAATGGAGAGATGACTGACATTGACAACAAGGAAGTGGTCGACATNATGTGCAAAAGCCCCATCCTAGTGGGTGAAACTCTTAGTTATTCATGTACAATAGGAAATGGAAAGACAAAAAAATGAAACAACAAGGTAGGTGAAAGGGCAAGAGTTAGTCGTTGAAATGGTAACCAACAACAAAAGTCATCGACGGACTAGACAAGTTGACAAGGGCTTGGCCAACAATGGAGTGGCCATCACAGTGATGGCCAACATAAATGATGAGGAAGTGAACAACATCAATGGAGAGATGACTGGCATTGACAACAAGGAAGTGGTCGACATCAACGACAAGGAAGTGGTCGATGTCAACAACAAGGAAGTATTTGGATCAATTGACCTCCTTGTGTAGCAATGATCCCCATTGCGTCAACTGCTATAGCTAAGTGGGGAAACTTTTGTTGGATATGGTTCCCGGAAAACAACTTCCCTTGTTGCATGAGTTACCCTACCTTAACAACCCAATAGAGTGAAATGGTCTATGTTCAGGTCTTATTCTTTTTTATATCTACTACCTAATTTGTTGTAGTTGGTGATGAACAATCAAGGTCAACTTCGTTGGTACCAGGTGCTCTATTGCATCTAATGTATCCACCAAAAGTGGAAATTGTGGGTGAAGTAATTCCACATTGAAAACATTGAAGATTGAATTCAAATTCATTTTCTACAGCTTGCTTGGTGATGTTGTATGGCCCATAGTAGAGTGGCATAATCTTTCTACTTGGTCCTTGTTATCGCACAAGTTGTAGGTTGGGCAAAGCCCGACCCAACCACAAAAGCAAGTGCTACAACTAGAGAATCCTACACCCAATGTCACCTCGATGTAGGTCTCGCACTTCAAGGGTGACTAGGTCACTCTAGGGAGGCGATCTCGATGACCCTAGGGGGAATGAGATGGGGATGGATAGAGATGGAAGTGGAACCCCTAGACGTCAAATCTAAATGGAGTGAGAAGTGGAAAGAGATGCCTTGTAAACCCAACAAGTATTGCCCCAAAGATGTAATACTTTTTCGGATGATTGTAACTGCCCGAGACACAAGAAAATCCAACTTGCAATGATATATGTTAGTATGGATCATCAAGTTAAGCTTGTTGTCCCTAATTTGCAACAATGGATAACAGTTTATATCAGCAAATAAGACATCTAAATCAGCATATAAAAGCATAAGATTAACCAATGATATTATCAATGAATTAGGCAATCAGTTATGACTGAAAAATGGTACTTTGAGGCTAAATAAAGCAAGTTGTTGTAACATGTATTTTCTGCAGAAAATTGCAGCCTTATGGCTGTAGCATTCAATGGCATGCAGCAACAAAATCAACTATAGAAAAGTGCCAAGAACTAGTCCAAAGGTTGTGCCCTAGTTAGTAGAGTTAGTGAGCAAAATTTAGGAGCTAGTCTAGGGTTAGTTTAGGAATTAAGAGAGAGTTTGCAGCTAGGGTTATGCAGCCCTAATGGTTGTAGGTTAAAGTTTGTAACAGCAATCAAAGTAATGGGAGAGAGGGGACGCCCTAGTAGAGGGAGAGTCCTCTCAATGTGGCAAACCAAATCCAAGCAAGAGATCTTTCAAAAGACAAAAAATCACGTTTCCCAAGCCAATGATTTTAGATCTCCAATGCAAAAAATAAATGACTAGTGCCTTTAAATATTGGGTTAATGGAGTCAAGTAAAAGAACTAGAGATGCTACTTCCGTGGAGGTGTAAATCCTCTTACTTCCCAAGGCAAGTATCTCTAGTTAGGGTTTGAGAATGAGGGGTGTAAATCCTCTTACTTCCTCAAACAAACCCTTGCAACATCAATGAAATTCAAGCAATGAATGATGAAGACTAGAGTGGGGGTGTAAATGCTCTTACTTCCCACTTAGCTCCTAGCACAACAATCCTTGACTTGAAAAAAATGATAGAATAGTAAAAGACCATACCAAAATTAAGAAAGATGCTAAGACAATCAACCATAAAAGCTAAAAATCATTCATCCAAGGCTAGCGCCTCACTCCTCCATCAACCATTCATCACGATAGCCATAAACAAGTGCACAAGAGACAAAAGAAGCCAAGTGTAGCAAAAATTTCAGTCCAAGTCTTCTCACAAGTGTTGATTTTTCAATAAGCAAGGCTTAAGCATGAAGTTCATTACATTTTAGCATTTTACTTAAACCATAAACAATTTGTTGCAGCAACCAAGATCACAAGAAGAAACACCATGCACAAGTACACAAGAAGTATCCTGGGAAACGCTTCTCAACAAGGGAAGAAAACCCAGCCAATCCTTTGCTATATTCTTCAAGACAAAGACCTTCACTACCATAAACACCTAGCACACAAAAGGGTGCTCACAAACCCTAGAAACCTAGCGCCCAAGAAAGGTGCGCACTTTTCCCAAGATCAAGTGTTTGCTGAAATTTCCAAACTCACACTTATTATACGATTCCTCAATGGGGAATTTACCTTTATTTATATTAGACTGAACCTGTCAACAGAAGTGTTTATTGGCACAACAGGGCCGACCTCAATAACTCACAATATAATTAATAATTACCATATTAATTATCTTTTACATTAAGGTGGGGCCGACCTGTACCCTTTACATTACATAATAGGGTTACAGGTAAGTCTGACTCTTGAACAATATAGCAAGGGATCCCATACACCCACTAGTGCTCAGCCACTAGGGGCACATCCATCTGTGCTCAGCCACAGGGATGTCGCTCTATCTCACTGCGTCTCACGGGAGAACCACACTCACTAGTGCTCAGGCACTAGGATCACGTTCACATGTGCTCATGCACAGGCACGTCCAAGTCAGCAGATCTTCTTTCTCACTGTGTTACACAAGAGAGTCATCTGGAGTTCATCATCTCAACTCTCTGCTCAGAGGAGGCTAATACATCATTTCATCTCTGTCTCAGAACGATGCACCCAGCTCATGGGCCTTTCCACACGTTCACCTGTGCTCAGCCACAGGCACATCCAACTCAACAGATCTTCTTTCTCACTGCGTTACACAGGAGAATCATCTGGAGTATCATCTCAACTCTCTGTACAGAGGAGGCCAACAAAACGTTCCAGTTTTGTCTCATATAGGAACCACACCCAACTCAGGGGCTCTCTCTCTCAGGTCTGTGTCCTGGAGGATGTCATGCAGTTGTAATCATCAACACTCCCTCTCAGCTAGGGAGGCATTCTCCGCCAAGCCAAGTCTCTCACGGAAATACTCGAACTTTGTCTTGGCAAGCAGTTTGGTGAAGATATCTGCGATCTGCTCATTGTAGGAAGGCATTGCACGTGTATTGCTTTCCTTTGCATCATGTCTCTGAAAAATGATATTTTATCTCAACGTGTTTTGATCTATCATGAAACACAGGGTTCTCAAAGAGCTTTACACAACTCTGGTTATAATCATAGAAACCATCTCATGATAAAGTAAATCTCTCAAAAGCTTGTGAAGCCACATTGCTTCGCACACTCAATGCTATATACTCTGCTTCTGTGGTACTCAAGGCCATAGAGCTTTGTTTCCAGCTGCACCAGGAAACCATGGCAAACTTCACAGTAAAACAACAACCGGATGTGCTCTTCCAGTCCACTATACTTTTTGTCCATTCTACAAATTCCTGCAAACTCAAGTCTACACTGGAGGCATATCTCAGGCCCTATTTAACTGTGCCTCGTAGATATCTCAATACATGTTTCGCTGTTGTCCAGTGAGTCTGTCTTGGCTGACTCATGAATTGGCTAAGTACATTCACTGCATAGCATATATTGAGTCTCAGTTTAACCAGATACATCAGTGATCCAATCAATTGTGGAACAATCTCGTCTGAATCATTATCATTTCAAATTCATCATCATTGGTGTAGGCATGGATTTGTATTTAGTCATACTGAACTTCTTTAATATCCTCACTGTATATTTTCCTTGACTCAAGAAAAAATTTCATTAGTCTTCTGTCATACTTCTTGTCTCAAGAAGTAGTGTATTATACCCAGATTCTTTATCTCGAAATCAAAAGTTAAATCTTGCTTGTATCCAACAACTCGGCTTCTGAATCAAGTGTCTTATCATAGACAACTCCCTTTTCTTGTGGGAATCCTCTGGTTACAAATCCCGTTTTGTATTTCTCGATACTTCCATTAGCTGCATGCTTGATCTTATAGATCCACTTGGAAGTCACCATAGACTTCCCTTCTGGTCTCGGAACAATATCTCATACATCATTCTTTAAGATGTAATGGTATTCTTTTGTCATGGCATTTAACCATACCTGTTCACCTGTCGCTTCTCCATGACAAGGAGGCTCAGAATCAATGAAGTGGCTCATGACTGAAGGATAGCTCAAAAATCTCTTTTTCTTTCTCGGGATGTGCCTTGAAGGGCTTGTATGTTCCTCTGCCTCCTACAAAGTTTTGTCAAGCCTAGGCAGGCCATTTATGCCCTACTATAATATCTCTGGGCATATCAACTGGAGCAGTTGGATCAGCTGGAATACTGTTTGTCTACCTCTGAACTGTTGAAGGGGGAGAAGGTATTGTTTCTTCCTTCTTTTCATTTTGTTTTGACTCCCTCTGAGTCAAGTAACTCTCTCTGAAGTCTGAAGGATGGATGTCTTCGTTTACTTGCTTGCTAGATCTTTTATGTCTTCTTGACTAGTATAATAATCGATCAATAAGGTTTGGACTTCCATACCAGGGATAATGGTCCAAGTCATGAGGGCTCCCACACTAGAGATAATACCATTCACTTATTAAGAATGCAATCAACTATAAATTTGACGATCAAATAATTTGCCTGGATCTACAGTCATGCTCAATTTTTGTATTTGTTTTAGAGGAAATACTTCTCATCTCTATTGTCTTCATCCTTTTGAGGTGGGTCTGGATCAATGTCAACGGTGGAGGCATATTGTCTTCCTTTCTTCCTGGTTGGACAATTTCTTGCATAGTGTCCATATTTGTCACATCTGAAGCACTGAATCTCTGAAACATCTCTTCTCAAATTATGACCTGAAGTTGATGGAGTCTTCTCATATGTGAATGTTTGTCTGAAGTTTCTTATGAATCTTCCTCCTTTCTTTGTCTGAAGTGCAAGAGCATGGTTGTCATCAAGGGAGTCTTCCACTCCTCTATTTTTGAGTCTAAGTTCTTCTTGAGTACAGTTTGTCCACAGACGATCAAAAGTTGGTAACTTTTCTCTTCCACTGATACTTTGAAGAAACGGTTCCCAGTGTTTTGGAAGATTGTTGAGAGTAGATAAGACAAGTTCTCCGTCAGACATGATTTCTCCAATGGCATCTAGATGTTCTTTGCTATCTAATATCTTCATAAAGAATGTAGCAACTATATCACCTTTTGTCATTTTGGTACTTTGAAGTTGGCCCTTTAAGGTGAGGGCTTTGATGGTGTTGTCACTTTCAAACATCTTTCAGTGCTTCATACATTTCATAAGTTGTCTTTAGGTTAGCAATACGAGCTAAGAGATGATCTCTTACTGAGTAGATGAGTATTTTCCTTGCCTTGACATCTTCTTCCCTTCTTATTTCCTTCTTTTCATCGATAGTTGTTTCTGGTAAAGTCTTTTGTATCACACTCAAAAGGTCATCTTCTTCAAGGGTGACCTGAAGCCTTGACTTCCAGAAGCTGAAATTGCTTGATCCATCAACCCTATCTTCCACTAAGGTTCTGTTCTTCATATTTTCAGATTTCTTCACAACTTCTCGCCAACTGGACTTAGAGAACCTAATGGCTAGGCTAGGCTAGCACTTTTAGGTTTTGTTGGGCTTATGACTGCCAACAATAAGCCTGAAGAAAGTCACAAGAATACTGATGACCTGAAAAGGCTCCTTCAATGGGTTGCAGAAACCCTAAAGCCAAAATTCTGCAGAAAATTGCGAAACCCTAGAAACACTAGGGCCAAAATTTCAAAATGCTTAGATTTTCACTCTGAGAGTCTCTGGAGGTGCGCTGGAGGAGGTTGTACTCTTCTATGCCAAAAATAGCCCCAACGTCCAAGTATTAAAGGCTAGAACACCACAGAAAGGAGGGTCGTACAGATTTTCTGGAAACCCTAGGAGGGTCATACAGTTCTGCAAAAATGAGCGAAGATTGGTAGATGCTTATGCAATGGGTTCTTCAAGACCTATGCTCTGATACCATGTTGATTTTTCAATAAGCAAGGCTTAAGCATGAAGTTCATTCCATTTTAGCATTTTACTTAAACCATAAACAATTTGTTGCAGCAACCAAGATCACAAGAAGAAACACCATGCACAAGTACACA
>SNQJ01S0008641.1:34643-62616 GCA_010110895.2 Picea sitchensis | reverse complement strand
CCTGCCAACAGAAGTGTCTATTGGCACAACAGGGCTGACCTCAATAACTCACAATATAATTAATAATTACCATATTAATTATCTTTTACATTAATTATCTTTTACATTAAGGTGGGGCTGACCTGTACCCTTTACATTACATAATAGGGTTACAAGTAAGTCTTGACTCTTGAACAATATAGCAAGGGATCTCATACACCCATTAGTGCTCAGCCACTAGGGGCACATCCATTTGTGCTCAGCCACATGGATGTCTCTCTATCTCACTGTGTCTCACAAGAGAACCACACTCACTAGTGCTCAGCCACTAGGATCACGTTCACCTGTGCTCATGCAAAGGCACGTCCAACTCAGCAGATCTTCTTTCTCACTACGTTACACAGGAGAGTCATCTAGAGTTCATCATCTCAACTCTTTGCTCGAAGGAGGCTAATACATCGTTTCTTCTCTGTCTCAAAACAATGCACCCAACTCGTGGGCTTTTCCACACGTTCACATGTGCTCAGCCACGGGCACGTCCAACTAAACAGATCTTCTTTCTCACTGTGTTACATAGGAGAATCATCTGGAGTATCATCTCAACTCTCTGCACAGAGTAGGCTAGCACAACGTTCCAGTTCTGTCTCAGATAGGAACCACACACCCAACTCAGGGGCTCTCTCTCATGTCCGTGTCTTGGAGGATGCCTCGCGCAGCTGTAATCATCAACAACAAGAGGGAGAGTTATGCCCAAATGAGATCTTATGATCTCTTATTTATACAAAATGTCACTAAGGTGACTTGTCCATAAATTAAGGGGTAAACCACAAGACTAGGGGTCAACAACCCTAATCTTTCTCCCTTTAACAAAGTGATACTAAACAATTCATTTAAATTTTCACTTTTGCACAAGTAAAACCTTAATTTATATGGACATCTCCCCTTTAGGAGACGTTTTGCCACTTAGAAGAAGTCATTGGTGTTGGAAAAGCATGGGTAGGCCTCCAAAGGCCACATGTCAAGCATCTAGGCAATCTCCTCATGGTGAAGACCTCCTCCTCCTCAAAACGCCCATGTGTCAATGAGTGGCTACATCACCACCAAGCCCTAACCCCCAAAAGTGACGTCATGCCCTAGGAGGTGACATTTTTCCCCTCCTAGGCAAGTCGTTTGGCATGTGAAGCATGGGCTAGGTCCATCCAGCTGTCTTCTAGGTCTTTAATATTTCATCTCTGTGATCCAGCATGTGGACCCTTGGCATCCAACCTGTGGACTTGTAGCCGCATGGAAGCCCAAGCTAGGCTTGCTCCCCCAAAACTGTCCACGAGCTAGGTCCTGCAAAGACAAATGAGCACGCCCTCCAAGGATCTCAAATCATAACATCATGATAAGTGAATCCAATCAATAAATGAGCCACCTAAGCATGTGCATCAAAGATCACTATATCAAACAATTAATTGCTCAAAGACATTATGCAACTTGTCAAGCTTGAATATGGGAGGGTTGACGAGGTGTCCTATTGGGTAGATGTTGCCCTAGGTCAAGGAGATTTTCCAAGAGATCCCTCTCTAAGCCATGTAAAGTGGATGAAGTGGTTGGGGTCAAGACTCAAAGGGCATAGGGCTCATGACATAGAAGGGGTCGTAGTGTCTCATTCATGGGTGTCTTTGTAGAGGGTGTGTGGTACCTTCGTCCGCAATGCACTTTTCCAAGCCCATTAATTGCCATTCTTTTATTCTTTCATAATTTTAAGGAGAGGTTGAAGGTCACTGCCCTGGTGTGGTGACTAGATAATGGCAATGTCACCCACAAACACCTAGTGGAGATGAGAAGGTTGGCTCGTGATGAGACCCCCTTTCACTCAGCCACACAACTAAGAGCCAATACCCTGGTTTGGTGACTAGATGATGGCAATGTCATACCACGAGATATTCATGGACATGATAGGTTGGCTCGTGATGAGACCTCCTATCCTTCAACTTAACCTTTTAAGCATTCTTTATTATATTGTGAGTCCCCTTTACTCAAAGATAGGTGTTTCACTGCTTTCTTGAGTGATCCCTGGGCGAAGCATCTGGAAGGTTCATTCAAGGCCTTTGTCTTTTACCCAACATCAATCCCTTTGGGCCTTCAACCCCTTCTTCCCATAGAATGAGGGGCAACCCCTTGTTGGGTCAATACACCCTAAAATACCAAGAGATAAGGAAATGGAGGGGAATAATGATGGAAAGTGGTACGTATGGTCAGGAACGGTACAATGGCTCTTTAAGAGAGTTCCTAGTAGCAAACCCATCCCCAAGGAAGACCACTTGCTAGGGCAGAATGTCAACCACCAAGGTGAAGCAGGGCAAAAGGCATAATGTCCAAGCATATATCATGAAATCTAGAGCAATCTAAGATACAACATACTCAACTGGCTTAAATATTGAAATGATGCTCACCATAATACTGACTTGTACCTCATGGAGCAAGGCCCACTGCCTTCCGGAAGCCAGCTGATGTGGTGGATGCCATCTGGAAATCTATGACCATCTATGGTGGTGAGAGGGGTCTCCATTTGTGCAAAAGGGTATTGTTGGTCATATAGTCTCTCAGCACTCCATATTTGCAACTTGAGGGCCTCGAGACATAATCTCTTTAGTTGTCCACAAAATGGGGATAACAGTCCCTTCAACCTCTCCTTCTATAAATGCAACCACACTATGGCGTCGACCTTGTACATGTGCAATACTTGATGTTGATCGTGTCATTATTTATACTTCACACTGGCCTTCTATAATATGCCATGGACCTGTTGTTGTATCTACTAAATCCGCCCCACAAACTTTGTTGCTTTGTTTGTTCCCTTTTTTGCATGGGGAGACCCCTATGCTGATGCAAGGAGAAGAGCTACATTAATTGTAGCCAATGCATAGTGTTACCTATCAAACTAGCACTTAAGCTACAAAGTCAAAAAGCAATGATATAGCCTAAGGGTAATTCCAAAGGGATATCATTGTCAACTCAATAAACCCTCTTCTCACAAAGTCCAAAAGCAATGATTAGGATTGCTAAAATCTATGCTAATAAGGCTCAAGGAGATGTGAAGAGTGACTAAGAGGGCTGGAAATAGCTGGATATGAAATGGTAAAAACGTTGTTATAAACATGCAAGAGTTCACCTATGTATTGTAGATCTAATCGCTGGAAATTATGAGATTGTAGGCCCTTCCAAAGGTGCACTATTCATGAACATGCTAAGACAATTAAGTGTGGTCCTGCTTCAAGATTTAATACATCATGCAATCCTTCAATGAAGCGACATAACATAAATGTATCAATCTGAAAATAGAGACAGAAGGAAAGTAAATAGGTCACACCTCATTTTAGTCCCCTTCTCCAATAACAAATCTGTCTTGTTGAAGCCCTAATCGCAGCAGAATTTAGATGTGATTTCCAACATATCAAATCAGCAAAATGGGTGGTATGAACAGCCACACATGATAGACAAACCCTTGAAATTTCACTTAGCCTTCATGAGAACATTAGAACAAGCCAAGCACAATAGTCTTTTTCTAATTCACCAACAACCATTACACTAGGAGGAGCTCATCCTATATAGATTTAGAGCTCAAAACCTCCTCAAATAAAATAATATTATCCATGAGTTAGATCCTAGATTTCTCCTAGGGATGAATAAACAAACAATATCCTCAACTAACACTACACAAGTCAAACAATACATATAAAATAAGAGACAAGCGAGTGGACATGCCACTTGTCATCTTCTCATGCAAAATGCTCCATGCAAGGTGCCACTTGTCATCTCCTTTAGAACAACCTTCAAAATAGTCTTCAACAACCACGTCCAATCAAATATGATATATGCCAAGTCAAAAGGAAGAAAGTGCACTCCAAGGTGGGCCTCAATCAATCAAAATAATAATAAAATACCCCTAGAAGAGGTGAACCCTTGAGATGTGTGCAAAGGATGGTTATGGGACCACTTTGACCATGCCATATAATATAAAATACTCCATGAAAAGGTGCACGCTTGAGAAGTGTGCCAATAGTAGTTATAGCTTCCCTTGGATCTAGGGCCGCAATAATAAAATAATCCTCCAAAAGCTGAGCGCCCTAGATAGATGTGCAAGGTAGTTATACCATCCTCAATGTGCAAAATGGCAATGCTCTCCTAGATGTGGTAGTTAACCACATTGAGATGCCAAAACAATGCCAAAGATAGCAAAGTTAGTTAGGGCATTTTCTCCAATGAAATAACCAACTCGTCCATCAAGAAATGACATAGAAATATGTGTAAAAAAGTCCACTTGGGTTGTTATTGTTATCCACCATTCTGGAAAATAGTGATTACACATCTGATTTAGTAGACCGTGACTCAGAGATCGGTACTGTTGCAGAGGATTCATAAATTCTTGAGTCAGGCAAATCTCATTCTGATCATGGCGCAAAAGCGGCATTTAATAACATGCTGTCAGCCGCTGCCCGAAATCATGTGAGAGGATCATCAAATTATGAAGACCTTACTTTGGCAGTTGTGAAAATAAATTTTGAAAGAGATATTGCCATAGTTTCAACCATGGCCATAGCACTGGAAAAAAGAATGGCTTAACAGTGTTCTTCTTTCGGTATAATATTTGATGATAAGGAGGGCCAACCTGTCCAAGAGAAGACCTAATAAAGGGGACGACCTATATATACAAAATCAAGGGCCGACTCATGTTTAGTTTAGCAATGAACAAGTATTTATATACTTGTTTGGGGGCGCCTTTGGTGGCTGATTCAGAAAAAAATTGAACATAATTCCTGAAGAAGACAAAGTCTGTTTTGGTGGGCTTTCTTATGGGTTGTACTGGGAGTTTTCTGGGCACCTTGTTGCAGCATATGTAATGGCTGAGCTGGAGCTGAGGTGTCATGTGCCATTCTAAATCTGTATTAACAGAAGCAAGGCATGCTTTCTCTCAGGATGTTTTGACACATGTAGGATTCTTACTTAATTCAATCTTCTAGACTGTGCTCAACTTGGAATAAATCTGTCCTTGTGCAACCTGAAAACCGTCTAATTCTCACTGTATGTATATAACAGCAATGGCATGGATTTATTGGAGTTCAAAATTGAAGTGCCTTTTGGTTTCTTTTCTGGCAACAACCTTTCCAGGGATGTTACAAGCATCAAATCATCATTTATGCCAGCTCCCAAACCAGGTAGGTTTGAAGAAGGATGTTTCCAAAGCAAGGATAGGAGTGCCCAGCATTGACATCTGATATGGTCAAAGAGTACTTGACTTATAAAATACTTCACTTTGATTGGTTTTTACATTGCATACCAAGCCATGATGAGGTCGCTTTAACTCCAGCTCATTGGTGCATATTATAAGGTTGCCCCACATTCTTTAATGTTGTTGTTGCTGTTTCTAGAAGGCTGGTTATCATTTTTCCTTATATGGAGGGCATCCTGGTTTGGGGAGGTTATTCTAACTACCTTTGACCTATCCTTACACTCGTTCCAAAGAGATCATCTCCATTCCATCTTGGAGGCATCAAACATTTCTTGTTTGTAGCTGTTTTGAAGGGGCCGTCCCCTCAATAGGGTTTTACTCATCACCTTGAAGATTCCAACATCTACCTTGAAAGATGACTTGGGGAGTTTGTTTGCATGGTTTGAAGATTTGGTTAAAGACATACCCTTGGAGCCACCTTTTTCATCATTTATGGAGAAGTCCCACTCTTTTGGGGCCTTTCTTTTTACTTTGGTTATTGTACATGTGGTTTGAGCAGCCCATCTTTTATGTATTTTGGATTAGTTAATGGAAGAGAAGTGTGTTTTACTTCTTCGTAGGCTAGATTAGTGTATTTCACTTGAAATATTAATATTTTATTGTAAAGGAAGTTGAGCATCTCTATATAAATAGAGATACACTTACTCTTTTGTACTCATGGTTGGATTGGGGGAGAAATCCCTTAGCATTTCTGAAATTTCTGTTGGAGACTTTTATCTTCTTCTTTGTGCTATGGATGGCTAGCTAGAGCGCTCTCATGAAGGTGTTATTTTGTGAATGCCTCTCAATGAATGGATGAATGGCTTTGTGTGTGATTTGATGAGTAAGTGGTCTCTTCATCTCCTTGTGGTAATTTATCTTGGATGGTCGTAAATGTGAAGTACTTCTCTAGTGATGGTGGTGCTCCTTCTTCTACCTTCTTTGGTAAAAGCCTTCTCAAAGACATTGATTTTTCCCCTTGACCTTCTTGAAGTTTATGAAGCAACTAGGGTGACTAATTAGGGTTTGTAGTGGACTACCCTAATCGTCATTTTGGTTTCAATTGTAATTTTTGAATGAGGAGCCTTAGTTGACCCCATATGCCCAAGAAAAAGGCACTAGCTTCTAGTCCTTCCATCACTCTTAGTTTCTTAATCAAATTCAAAACCATTTTGTTGGATTTACTCTTCATATCACCTTGAAACTCATTGCCCTTCCCAACGATCTTATCCTAGGAAAGCCTTATCCTAGGAAAGCCCCCCTTGAGCCAAAGAAGAACCAACCTGAAGTGAAGAAGAGGGTTGGTGAGGTGACAGTGGCCTCCCTCGTAGTTTCACCAAGGTTGCACTTGAGCTTTAGGACTTTATTTCAAGAAGTGAAAGTTTGTGTGATAACAATTATAACAACCTCCAAGAGAGGGACGACCTAGGAACATGTGCAAAGGCATAGATCCACATGCAAACAACCAATCCTCTAACCATGAGCCATAAGTGGGACGACCTAGGAGAATGTGCATAATATGAGACTTTGACCATATATAACCACCAAAGAATGAGGGCACTCTAGGAGAGTGCACATGTGGAGCGCTCCTAAAAAATACATCTCATCCATCATCACAAATCTCAAGGTGCACCAAGACCAATATGAATGCCACATGTGAAGTAAACCAAGAACTACCTTAAGGAACTCTCAATCAACACAATGAAGCAATAATAGGCCATGCGACTTAGGAAACCATGTAAGAACACCAAGCCACCAACACACAACATCAAGGAGCAACTAATAACCAATCACTTAGAAAAACCCTTAGTTGCAGGTATTCCTTCCATGAATATGCTAGGGGTTAATCAAGAGTGCATTACACTAAGCAACACCCCATGAAGGAACCTAACACTCTAACGATATCCACATGTGCAAGATGCAAGCCTCCAAAATGTGGTGATATGATGATGCCAATATGCATCCAAGTTCGCAAAAAATATGGCTCCCAAGCCATCCAAACCCCAATGCATCATGCTTGGGAAGGGTCTTTGACCCAGCTCAAAATCCTCATGCTATATGAGGGCCAACAGATAGAACCCCAATCACACCTCAAAGGGATTGTGTCCAATAGAATTGTGATGAGTCCTATTGCAATTGTGTTGTACATAGGGAAAAGTCTCATCCCATGTACATGGATGCTTCAAATTTTACATCTTGAGGAGATCATCTAGTTGACCACCTTTGTCTGCTTATCTATGTGTGCCGCGTGCGTGAAAGGCAGTCAATTTAGTGAACTTGGTGTCCATTAGGCACCAAATGCTAGACCAAAATATGCTCAAGAAGCAACTATACTTGTTTCACACGATGGTTTTGGGAAGACCAAAGTGAACCTAGACATGCTTAAATAAGAGCCTAGCAATGCTCTCTGCAAATATGCTTTTCTTACAAGATACCCAAATTGCCAATTTAGAAAATCTATCAACAACTATAAAAAGACAATGATTACCATGCAAATATGTTTTTCTTACAAGATACCCAAATTGCCAATTTAGAAAATCATCTAGTTGACCACCTTTGTCTGCTTATCTATGTGTGCATGAAAGGCGGTCAATTTAGTGAACTTGGTGTCCATTAGGGACCAAATGCTAGACCAAAATATGCTCAAGAAGCAACTATACTTGTTTCACACGATGGTTTTGGGAAGACCAAAGTGAACCTAGACATGCTTAAATAAGAGCTTAGCAATGCTCTCTGCAAATATGCTTTTCTTACAAGATACCCAAATTGCCAATTTAGAAAATCTATCAACAACTATAAAAAGGCAATGATTACCATGCTTGGTGGAAGGCAAACCAGCCTGCAAGTCCATGGAGACAGACTCCAATGGCTTGTCAAGGAGTGGTAGTGGGGTATAAAGTGCTTGTTTATTGATTGCTAGCTTAGCAATGGCATACGTTGTGCACAACCTGATATATCCACTAACATCTTGGTGGAGCTTTGGCTAATAGAAGTACTTTTGCAATATTGCTATAGTCTTATCCACTCCGAAGTGCGTTGCCACCCAATTGTAATGTACCATTCAAATCATATTTCCACACCCTCATGATGGAATACAAAGATGTCCCAATGACAGAGTAACCCTTCCTACAAATGGAAGACGAAAACATGTCTCCTACAATCAAGGCATGATATGTATCAACAAAATTAAGGTCCCTGCCATACAATTAAGGCCAACTAAAAGTCTCATGTCCACGAGAGTTGAGGATTGTGGTCAACGCTACAATTGGAAGGTGGCTCAAATAGTGTACAACTCAATTGGTACCTCCCTTGCTATATATGATGTTGAGGTGGAACTATTGAAGATAAGTGGACCACTTCTAATGGCGATCATTCTATAATTTACCGTGGGTGTGCATGAATTGAGAAGCCTTGCAATTGGTGTGGATGATGGTTTCTATTATTGACTGAAAATGCATGGTTCATCTTGCATTTTCGGAGGCATTATTTTCTTAGCAACACAATGCCAAGAAATGTAAAGCCTTAGAGAATCAACCACGTTTATAGGTTGCAAGCATTGTCTTTAGAGACCGCTTCCTTATTCTATCTTTCCAAAACATTACATGGTTCATTATTCATCACTAGATCAAGGATTGGAGTACTAGTGGTGGCTTGGTGGAGAATCATTGGTCCATGTTATATTTCATGTTTGGATGATCTCTACATATTTGGAGGCAATGACTACAAATTTGGAGGAGTGTTTGTTTATGTAGCATAAGTACTACAAATTTTGATGCATATCTCACCTTTGGGGTAAACCTTTCCACATATTTGGAAAAGATTCGCATATTTTGATACATGTTTTACCATTGAGGATGTCATTTCATGCTATCCAAAGAACATTCTACATATTTGAGGCATATTTCAACATTGAGATGGCTTTTCACATTCTCCGGAGTTCGAGGCAATCTCTACTTATTTGGATCAATGACTCATCATTCACAGTCCCTTAGCTCTTTTGACAAGGCGTGATGGAACTTTCTAGAGGAGCACTCCTTAGAGGCTTCTATGGTTTTCTTTATACTATTTTATTGAGGCTTCTATATTTTCTAAAGATATTTTATTGAGAGGTGGTTGGAGATTGAAAGCTATAAAAGAAGAAGAACTCTCATTAGCAAGGGTTCAAGAGGATGAAAATCCCCCTAAGGCCAAAGACTTTGTAATTGCAGGGGAAATGAGGAAGGGCTTGACGAATTGGAGCATCCATCTTCTTCTTTCTCAAGGATCTCATGTGTATGTAAGGCTCCCATTTATGTATTGCTGCCATATCTTTGTGTAAAGGATTGCTTTTGCTTATCATAGTGGGTTGTTCTTTGCTAGAAGAGGAGGTTGAAGTGAGGTCTCTAAACCTCTTCACTCCTTTGATATCAGATTTGAATCACGATGTATGAAGGGGTTGTTCATTCAATAGAAGGTTGTCTCTATTACTATAATCTCATCTTTGATACCTTATGTGGCTGCAAGAAATTAATGGATGTGTTGTTTTGTCTCTCTTGAACATTTCACGTGGTTGTTACATATATAGCAGATCTGTCTGACTGATAATACTTGTTGTTTGGTGGTTTTATCACATCTTCTTCACCCACTTTCAAGCTCCATTCATTATACCTAGAATCCATAGCCCAAGGACAAGGCACTAGGTCTTGTTTGTCTTCTCACTTTATATCTTAAAAAGACTAAAACATTATCATTCTACAGATCTGGATTATTTCACCATTTAAAGGACAGATCTATAATCTTATTAGGGATTCCACTCTTGTGCCAGAGGAAAGCTAACTTAAAGTGAGGAGGATGATCATCAAAGTGACAATGGTGATGTCCTAAAGTTGCCCTAGGGTTTGTACTTGATGATTATAGTTATCTTTTAAAGTGTAGATTTTAGAGGTAATAAGTTTCCTTGCCCATAATGTAATGTTCCCATTGCCCACAAGCTTGGAATAGATCTCCTCATCCTAGGTTTAGGCCTCTATAGTTGATACAAAATTGCCATGGCCCATCCTTCTTCTTAACTAGACAATTGGACTCTTGCAAGGTGAAGCACTAGGTCAAATGTGGCCTTTCCTACTCAACTCCTCAATCTCTGCAAGGTGGCTTCTACTGATAATTCATACGCTGCGGGGGAACACCCCCCTCACACCCCCACTCCCGAAGTGCGCTCCCCAAAGGGAGTGTTTAGGAATCGAGCTCCCTGAGCCAATGAGCGTTTCGCTCCCTGCCCAGGGAGATTTTCACTCCCTAAGCACTCCTTGGACCCTACATTAAAAAAACGCTCCCTAAGGACTCCCCTTCAATCCGCACGTGTGAGGTAAGAAAGGGTATTCTTTTTTTGTTTTGGGAGTGAGTGGGAACCAAGACAAGGTTCCATAAGAGAGGAAAATGTATGGCTAAGGTTTCTAAGGGATTAAAACACTGACTCACTCCATTTTTCTCTCATTCTATTTCTCATTTCACTCATCTTTGCTAGGAGGGTTTTGAGAGAGTTCTTACTAGTTCTTGATGGGATTGAGGGAAGATTGAAGGAGAATGAAGGGAGATTTGAGAGCTTGGAAGGGATTGGAGAACTTGGAAGGAATATTGAAGGCTTCCATAGGGAGATTGGAGAGCTTGGAAGAAATATTGAAGGCTTCCATTTGTGAGAGCTTAGAAGGGAAATTGAAGGCTAGCATATTCATATTCAACCACCATTGGAGAGATAACGAGGTAGGCTCTTAAGCCCGTTCTTGTTTCTTGTTTAAAAATAAATAAAATCCATTTGTTGTAAACTAGTATATTATACTATGTTGAATATTTGAAGGTTTTCTTCTCCTACTCTTTCCCATTTCTCCTCCATCATTCTATTGCATGTAGCAAGTTATTATCAAGGTTCAACAATCAAAAGCCATTCTATTGTTGGTTGGTGTCCTTGCCTTGTCCTTTGTGGTGAAAATTGGGACAAACTTTATCCTTCTTTGTCTTTGGTGTGTTTGTAGAACCAAATTCATTCTTTCCCTTCTGCTTGAACTTTTGTTCAATTTTAACCTCATATATGTAGCCTACTCCCATATATTGAATACCTAGAAATTCTATACCTGTGTAGACTGTTGCAGTACTTAAGAACTCGATGCCTCTCAATGTCCCGAATGCCAAGTTCCATGGACAAATCATAGAAGGCATCTACATATTCTTGTGCAAACTAATCCCGGCC
Organism: Picea sitchensis; assembly: GCA_010110895.2. Lineage (NCBI taxonomy): Eukaryota > Viridiplantae > Streptophyta > Pinopsida > Pinales > Pinaceae > Picea > Picea sitchensis. The sequence continues at coordinate 51,157 of SNQJ01S0008641.1, read as the reverse complement.
CTACCAAAGCTATATCCACTTGGTGTACTAATCTTTGTAATTTCCCACAAGAAAGTATTCCTCTTTGAGGGCATCCACATAATGCCCCCAATTGGGTTCTTCATATTGGCCAAACAATTGACTCTTGTGTTGGTCCTATATAACTTGTGAACAATAGTTATCCCACTAATGTTTAACATGGGGAACCAACTTCGAAAGAGCAAATGTGATCTTCTCCTTATCTAAATCACATAGAAATAATCCACGATGGTGGGGAGTTGTTGAAAAACACAAGCAAATTGATCTATTATTTCATTTTGTTGCTTCTCGATAGCTTCATTGAGAAGGGATTTGAAGGGATCTCCTGCTCTAGAGTCTTCATTCTCTTTCCCCATCCGAGATCACTTGCACTGGCATTGAGGAAAATAGTCAAACGGATCACATGTCAAGACCGAGCTTCATGTATCCAAACTTTATCAGTAAGGGCATGCACCATATAGCAAAAGGCTTTGATACCACTAATCTCGATTATGGAGGGAATCCGATGACTTGCAAAAATGAATGTGCATAACAAAAAAGCAAGCAACGATAATTTGCAGAAGTAAGAAACAAAATTGAAACACGTAGAACTACGATGAGAACTAGCTTTATTCATTTAAGGCTAATTACATGGTGATAGCAATATCCATGAGAGAAGAGATGTATACTACACTCATGTGCAAAAGCCCCATCCCGGTGGGTCAAACTCCTATTTATTCTTGTACAACAGGAAATGAAAAGATAGAGAATTGAAACGGTGAGATGGGCAGAAGGCCAAGAGTTGTCGAGCCTAAGATGGTAATTGACAGTAGAAGTCCCCAACAAACCAAACAAGCCAACAATGCTTGGTTGATAGAGAAGTGGCCGACAAAGGAGTGGTCAATGGAGATGATGGCCAATATTGACAAGAAGGAAGTGAACGATGCCAACGAAGTGATCGCCAACGTTGATGATGAGATAGTGACTAACATCAATGACAAGGAAGTGTTTGAATCACAAAATCAAGCATATAATATATCAATTCGAAGACATGTACTTCGAATGGATAGGTCTAACTTGAGAGTTTCCTCTAGAATGCAATCTTAAGCACAAATATACCAAAAATGACAACTTTTTCAAACCATGATATCTTGGTCCTCTAACCTTCAATTTGAATAATTGTTTTTTGAAATCATGTATTTTTTCGAGTAAATTTCTAATATGCAATTACTTTCTACAATTTTTGCTAGAAAATTTTCAGGAATTCTTCTTGTGGCCCTCCTATACTAGAACAACTACTCTAGTTTTTTTGTTTCTTTAAAAAGGGCAGCAAGAGACAAAATCCATAAAATCTTTATTACCATCTTGTGGTGTCCCGTTGACCAAAATGGATACTTACCACTACACCAAACACTGGTAATTACAAACATAATAAGAAATTAACCACACAAACGTAAAGAACAAAGAGTTGAGGACACATGCACACCCAATGGGTGGATTGCACCTACAAATCTTAAAATATGGAGGAAGATACCTCCATGAAAATGATACTCAAATGCATAACAATATTTGATTGATTGATTGATTACAAGTGAGGGGGCGAGATCCTTTTTAATACAACTCTCAACTAACTTAGTAAGAAGTCATTAATATCAATAGATAACAACTCTCAACTAACTTCGTGATATGTCAATAATGACATAAATATTAGATTAATGAGCTAACAAACTAAATAACTCATGTACAAGATATGTTGTGTATAGGAACACAACAGTTTACACTCATCTTGCTTGTACAACTGAAATAATTTGACTTAAAACTAATACATCATTGTTTTCAATCAAAATGAAAAATAGCATAAAAATCACAATTCCAAATAGGAAATGATAATCGCATCCTAAAAATCACAAATTTTTAGGAAAAATCACTAGGCAGCATAAAAACCTTTGTAAAGTGGTGAATTCTGATTTTTTTGGGATAATACCTTTGCGGCATTTAGGGATTGAGAGGGAATGAGTTTATCATCATCAACAATCAATCTTAAGAGGGCCAAACAATCATTTCCATCGCCATCAAAGATTATTTCTTGGAGTGGGAATCAATTTCTGTCTACCTACAGTTTTCATATTCCTGAGTATTTCTTAAAATTCACCCTCTAACTAGTTTTTTTTCCATTCATGCAAGGGTTTTCAAAGTCATATTACTTGCCTCTTAATATTGTTTTTTCATGGATCATAGAACAATTTATAGGTTTCTTTTAAACCACCAATCTGTCTTTCTACCAACATTCTTTGATGTTCATTTTTTCCTTTTTTTACCTAGGTTTGAAGTTCAAAGTTGAATATTGCCATGCCAATATGGTGAAGATTTTGGACCCATTTTGGTAGTATGGTGAATCTAAAGATAGGACAAACAGGCAAAAATTGACTTCTAAGTTGTGTGTAATCCATGACAAGAGGGATTAGCCAGTCGAAATACCACCTTTCTAGAATCTGAGGGAAGGAGGTTGCAATTTGTACTCAGTCATCCCCAGGAGTTATGCAAGCTGTCACTAAAAAGGATAAAAAGAAGGAAGAGGCAACGACTCTCAAACTCAAAATTTTCATCAATGGAGTCACTAGATTCTCAAGAACCACAAGAATATCTGGGACTAGGGGCGATGAGAGGGACTCCACGAGTTCACCTTCCATAAAAACCTCATCTCTCTTTGTTCCAAGAACCGGAGATGGGGCGCAACCTTCCATCCAGTCAATGGTTAAAAAAAAGGACAAATAAGAAGTAGACAAGGCTATGGGCAGATGTCTTTTTTGAAGCACCAAACCTTTGAGCATTGCCAAGAGTTCGAAAACTTACCTTTGTTAATTCCCATTGTATGGTCCAAAATGGGCATTAAGAACAAGGAAAACATCCAAACAATTACTATTTAGTATTTATTGATATGGAAAAGGTGTAAACAGAAACATCAATCACATATCTCAATGCATGTAACTTGTCAAATCCACGACGATTTTGATACAAAGAACTTCTCCCACATTTCTCTTCATTGGTTTGTTGTCGATAAAGTGCACAAATGGCCCTCATATAGAGCAGAGGATCCTTTTCAATTGCAACAAGCATATCAGCTTCATATTCCCAATTCAAATTTGTTTTGCTCTATCGCCTCATCTTTTCTAAGATTTCATTCAAATCCTCTGAGTTCGGATCACTCTCTGACTAAGATTTCCAAACTCCAATTTCTGAGTCTAATGTATTAGAGTTATTGCCCTTCAATTCACTTGAACTTTCCGCATTTGTCTCTGACTCTGAATCATCATCCACAATAAATCCACCTAAATCTCCTCCCTCACTATTACTCTCATCTTCATCCTCTTCATTGCCATTGTCATTGTACCCAATAAGCTATCACTGAAAAGAATAAAAAGAAGGAAGAGGCAATGACTCTCAAACTCGAAATTATCATCAATGGAGTAGCTAGATCCTCAAGAACCACAGGGATATCTAGGACTAGGGGTGGTAAGAGGGACTCCATGAGTTCACCTTCCATGAGGACCTCATCTTTCTTTGTTCCAAGAACCAGAGATGGGGCACAACCTTCCATCCAGTGAATGGTTAAAAGAACGAACAAGCAAGAAGTAAACAAGGTTGTAGGGAGATGTCTTTTTTGAAGCACCATACCTTTGAGCATTGCAAAGACCAATATGTTCTTCCAGTCAATGTTTGATGTAGTCGCTATTGTTGTCCCAAGGTATAGAGCCCCTGCCTACCTACTAGAAGTTGCAAGGGCCAATCCTTCAAGCAGAAAATGATAATATCAATACTGGCTTTGAGGAACTATGGAAATCATGGTACCCAATGATGTCCAATTGTTGTATGGATGGAAGGCCAAGACCCTCCTTAATTTCTTGGTACATTGTCCCAAGGGTACAATGTTTATTGAATTCGTTGATGTATTGGCGCATGTTACAGATGCAACATTGTTGTGTGAATTATTGGATGGGTTTATGCAAAAAATAGGTGTGCAGCATGTTGTGTAATCTGTTAGCATCAAAAGTCACTCCTGGATTGCAGCAGGAGCAGAGCCCGACACTCATCAGTTTATGTCACGATTTGTTTATTAAGGGTGATCGAAAGAGAGCAAATTAGGAATGATATCGTTTTAACTCAGAATCCTGGACCGAACTATGTATGAACAGGCTAGGTCTTAGTCTAACTTCAGCCAGTAGGTTGTAGTAAGGGTAAGCAAGAGGAAGACATTAACAAGAAAATGGTAGAGGTCGACCGAAGACGTCAGGCCTTTCAGCTACCCAAGGATGAATGATTTAAACACGAGAACTCCTAGAATTTAAATCACACAGAAACTAAGGAATATCAGAACGTTACAACAAATCATTTATCACAGTCATAATGGTTCATGCGAATCTGTCGATCATGAACGCCTTAGCATCAAAAGGAAAATAGAGTAAATAAGAAAGTTGACTGCCATTTAAACAAGAAATCTTGGATGCACATACATGATCAGAGAAACCAGTGCTTCATCAAAACCATACAATAGGGAGCTTAGCTCTACCAACGATCCTTACAAAATATGAAAACTGAGTCTATATACTCAGAGCAATTTACCTCCTTGGCCCCAAGAGGGTAGCTGAGCTACCTCATTTAAGGCATTACGTGCGCATGATCTTCCTTCAGACTGTACACGCAGCTTCTTGTCTGACACTGCTTCAGACGACATGGCTTCTGCAGGGAAACTGTCCATCGGAGTACCACGAGCTGACTGCTTCTGACCCTCCCCACGCCTTCCATTTATGGGTTGAGCTGAGGTCTCAACCACCTGCTCAATCTTCATTCACTGCTTCTTCCATGGAGGGTGGCCGAGACTGAATACACAGAGAATGACCACGTGTCGGCTTTCCAAAGCTTGGAGGCCAGCCTTCATTTCTTCAGGTTTCACTCTCAACGTAACCACAGGGCCATGCAACTATCTTCAAGGACGCTTCGGCATTTTCCTTTCGGGTATTTCCTCATGCTGTGTCCAGGATCCCCCATACCCTGTGTTGCGAAATTGCCCTATCCAAACCAAAGGCTTGATCTTCCCTTAGCATCGACGGCCAGGATTTCTTCCTTATCCGGCTCTTAGTCGTCTATAGTCTGAACAGGTGCCTATCTTTTCCCTTTGGCCCTGCTTTCCATATGATAGTGGGTTGTGACCTTGCGCTAAAACCAAAGGTGCTCCATGGATTTCGGGTATCGATGGGAGGGAGTAAACTTCTCACCCTTGATAATCCCGATTATCGAAATCGCGAAGGGGGCTACATCGTGTCGGTGCCTTCCTTACCCCTCGCTCATATAATCACCGGCTAGGATTGTGGGCCTATCCCCGGGGGCTTTCGCATCTCGAGTTTCGGGGTTTCGAACTACAGTGGAGGAGCAACCCTTTGTCCTTTGAAGTCCCGACAGCCGAAATAGAGACCGGGCTTAATCGCGTGCCACGCGCCCCCTGGTTGAATGGCCTGGATCAATATTTAGACGTGGGGCCCCTTCTGGCCTGAACCCTTCGCCACGTGTCTTCTAAGATCGGACGGCCGAGATCGCTCTCATTGAACGGCCCTGATCCTTTCGGGGTTTCGTGCACAGGGGATACATGATGTATCCTGTCTTCATTCTCCCAGTTGCTCAATCTGCGAAACCATGGATTTTCGCCACACGTCCCCAGGGTGGACAATTCAGATGACATCAGCACTTTCACTTTAAATATCCCGAAAGCCCCCCTGTCCTCTTCTTTAGGCCCCACATTTCCACCGAACCTTAGGCCATGACCGCGGGCCAGGCTCTCAGGGCTATCACATTTCACGTTTCGGGGTTTTGAAACCCAAGGGAGAACCCTGTCCTCCCAACTTGCGATCCCCAAAACGTCGACTAGCTGCCACCTGTCCCCACTAGATCGGACGACCCCAATCATTTCGGCGATATGGGCGCTATCTCTTGCGCTAAACCTCGCGCAACTCCGTTGACCGCAATTACCTGCCGACCATCGATCTGCTCCATCGATTAATCCTCGCCATTGAATATTGGAGCCGCCTGCCTGCTTGCATTTTTAACCGAAAATGGATTTTCTGCGTGCTACACATTGCGCTCATGGCTGTGGCCTTGGACAAAATGCATTTGATGGGTTTTTTAAGCCCCATTTCTTCGCATTTTACGCCACGGGCTCGAATCTTGGAGAGAAAACACCCCCCCTTACAAGAATTGGTGTTAACACAATCAGTAACAGCTAATGCAACTAATTATGTGGCTTTCCACAAGTTGCTAATGGAGAGGCACCCCTGTGTTCAAGACTACATGTCTTGCCCATTACATCGATTGATGCTTGAGGATGTGGAAAAATCTCCTTTATCAAGGAGGTCATTGATTGGGCTAGAAGCATCACAAAATATATATATATATATATAACCATGCATTTGTTCTTACCCTCATGAGGAAATTCACAAGAAAGAGGGAGTTGTTGCATCCTGCAATCACGCATTTTGCCAACTGCTTCATTTCTCTTCAGCCTATGCACCATTGTCAATTTGAGGTGAAGCAAGATGTTCATTTTGATGAATGGCATGATTGTGCATTTAGCACAAGACGGGATGGGAAAGCCATTGCTAAGCTAGTGTACATCAATTCCTTCCAAGAAGGAATGGAGAAAGTATGCACAGTTAGAAAACCTTTGGTAAAGGTTCTTCACTTGGTTGATGGGGATAAACTCGCAATAGGCTACTTGTTTGAGGCCATGGATAAGACAAAAGAAGCTATCCGATCTTATTATTTGGGCAAAGGTACCCCCGGACATGAAAAAATATGAAGATCTGGGATTTGATTGATGACTGATGGACCGAGATGCACCATAGTCCCCTTCATCTAGCAGCACTCATCCTCAACCCCTCCCTTGCTTACTTATGTAATTTTGATTTCGATGGCAAGGTTATGGCAGGGTTCCTTACGTGTCTTCAGAGGATGGTACATGATCGAGACCCTCGTAGAACCATTAATCGCAATATGGAAATGTATAGGAACACCAGCAAACTATTCAGCTTTGACATTGTTGTCCAAGAAAGGAGATTTTAATGCTTAGAATTTTAATTATGTGTTTTATTTGAAAATTTATTTATGTTTTCCTTATTTCCTATTTTCTACTGTAATGAAATGTAACAAGTCTTTTTTTTCTTATTTGTTGTAGATGTTTGGTGGAGAACCACAATTAAACTTATACTTAGTTGATGGCTGGAAGAGGAGATTATTAGCAAAAGCAGACCAACTACAATAACTTCCACAGGAAATTAGGGTGATGGACAAATTCAAAAACATCATGGGCAGATGCACACAAAGAGCTGGTAATCAGAAATCAATCAACAGAAAACATAAAAATTTTAACTCCCCACTTATGAGAATGTGCATTGTAAACACAAGTGCAGCAATGGGATTCCTAACTCAATTCCTCTACTCTTAACAACCAAACATCCAAATATGCTGGGAAGGTTCAAAACAACGGTTCTAGGCCACAAGACCAAGAGTTTGAAAACTTACTTTTGTTAATTTCCCATTGTATGGTACCAAACATCCAAATCTGCTGGGAAGGTTCAAAACAACAGTTCTAGGCCACAAGGCCAAGAGCTTGAAAACTTGACTTTGATAATTTCCCATTGTATTGTCCAAAATGCGCATTAAGAACAAGTCAAACATCGAAACAATTACTATTTAATATTTATTGATATGGAAATGGTGTAAACGGAAACATCAGTCACATACCTCAATGCATGTAACTTGTCAAATCCACGACGGTTTTGATACAAAGAACTTTTCCCACGTTTCTCTTCATTGGTTTGTTGTCGGTAAAGTGCACAAATGGCCCTCATACAGAGCAGAGGATCCTTTGCAAATGCAGCAAGCATATCAGCTTCATATTCCCAATTCAATTTTTGTTTGCTCTGTCGCCTCATCTTTTCTAAGATTTCATCCAGATCTTCTGAGTTTGGATCACTCTCTGACTGATATTTCCAAACTTCATTTTCTGAGTCTAATGTATTAGAGTTATTGCCCTTCAATTCACTTGAACTATCCGCATTTGTCTCTAACTCTGAATCATCATCCACAATAAATCCACCTAAATCTGCTCCCTCACTATTACTCTCATCTTCATCCTCTTCATTGTCGTTGTCACTTAACTTTGATAAATTTATTGTCTTTCTCGAAAGATTTCTCTGCGATCTGCAATTTAACTTATTCAGAAGAGGCTCAGACAACACGTCAGCATGGTTGACATTTCCAGCAGTTCCCCTTTTGTTTGCAGTGTCAGGAGATCTACCATGTATAGAAGCTCTGCATTGCCCAGTCTGACTGAAGATAGTAGGGTTTAGATCTGAAACTGAAGTGTTCTGCTCTTGTAAACATGTGAACATTTCACCAGCTTTAGATTGTTCTGGTCCATTGGATTCGCCAACTCTCTTGAGTCTTTTAAACTTTGTGACAGGAGAGCATTCACCTCTGTCAACTGAGTGCAAGCCATCCTCACACTGCACAGGGGAGGGTAGCTCGTTTGCTTCTATCGTTCCTTGAAGTCTTCTAAATTTCATGACTGGTACATGTTCACCTCCCACAGAGCATGATTGTTTCTTGCAATGCTTGGCCATAGAAATTTCATTAACTGATTTCACTCTTCGAAGTCTTCGGAACTGTACACATTGAGCTTCTTTGTTTGACAATAAGAACTCGTCCTGCATATCCTTATCCGATCCAGTATGTTCATATGGTTCACTAACAGAACTAACAATTTCATCTTCTTTAAGAGTTGTACAATAGGGTTCACCCAAGCCGTTGCCTCTTGTACAAGTCACGTAACCCTGTTTCTTCAACTCAATACCTTCACTTGCATGTGCGCCTTGGGTTTCCAGCCTCAATGGTTGTAACTTCCTTCTTTTGCAACTGAATGCTGCATCGCTACTATTGCTTTCACTGTCACTGATGACAGCAGCAGAACGTCCTCTCCTAGTTTTAGCACTTTTCTGCAATAATTGTTCTTCACTATGATCAGAATGTTCCCTGACAGTGTCGGATCCCGTAAAATTCAACCTCCTCCCTATCTCCGCTTGTGTGGGCTGATTGTTTGAAATGAAAGGGGTTTCTGTGATGAGATTTCCACTGCTTTCACTATCAGTATCACTTATTACTATGGGATTAACTTTTAACAGTCTCGCACTTCCCTGCAAATCGAACTTTGTTACTGAAAAAGACCTTTTATTTCCTAACAACCTGTCCCTTGAACACTTATCCATCGAAGGGCGGCTAGAAGATCCCAGAGTGGTTAGAGGTTCATCATTCCGATCAACTCTTACAATGTCAGTGAAATTGGTTTTTCCATTCTCTTTAGCACGCAAATCCGCCATGATGTCCCCCTCTTTTTCACCATTTCCTGATTCATCTATTTTGATGGCATCTGCGATTAATTCCTTTGATGCAGGATTGTCAAAAATAACAGTTTGGAAAGTTTCCTGCTCCAGCTGACTTAGAACATTACCAGAAAATCTTTCCCCAACCTTTGCAGGGGAAATATGACCTAACAAATTCACAACATGGGTAGGCCAAACCCTTGACCTTATATCGATCTGCTTTTCCCCTAGTTGATTAGTGTGACCTGATGATGTGCTGTTCAGATTGCCCTGAACACAGCTGTCTTCCTTGGAACTAAACAATACTCTCTTTGCTCTGCTGCCACGCTCCTCTGCTACTTCAATGCCAATGTTAAATGTTTTAGGCATACTGCTATTGATGCAAGGAGTATTTGCTATAGGATCAATTTGGCTGGCCTTGGGGGTTTCACATCCTCCAACCATAACCATGTGCCTGTTCAATGCTTCATTATCTTTCATTTTCTCCATCGTTTCCTCCTTGTTCCCAACCATCCCGTCCCGATATTTATTTTCGAGCACCCTAACTTTAATCCGAGCCTCGTTGAGTTCATTGAAAGCCTCTTTGGATATCTCCATGAGACCTTCCAGTCTTTCATGAGCATCACGCTCTCTCTGAAACAGACTCTCAAAGCGTTTCTCCAAATCCTCCAATTGGGCTTGCGTTTGCTTGTGTGTTGAAAGCAAACTCTCATACTTCTCCTCGAGCACCTTGTACTGCATCTGGCATTCAAATTCTCTCCCCAGGCAAGCATCGTATTTTTTCTGAAGATCCTCCAGCTTCTCCCCCTCGCTTTTCCTCACTTGATCTAATTCTCTACTTAATTTCTGCATCGCATTCCTCATAGTCTCTTCAGACCCCTTAAACCATGCTTCCCGACCACGCAATGTTTGTACTACAAACTCAATATCTTGCCTTTCTACTGCAACTCTAAGATAAGAAATTAAGTCGTGATCAGTGCAAGTGCATACAGTATGATGCGTACCTTTGGTAGGGTTTTGTGGATTATCACCATCTTCGTCATTCACTTGGATTCTGCAACGTTGAGCGTACAAATTCTCTGAAGGATCAAAACCCACGAGAGCGGAAGTGGGCTCCAATTCGTTCAATTCTTCCATCTTTCTGTCACGTGGGTTTTTCTCCTCCTCCTTCTCCGGTAGGGCATCGCAGATCATAGGCCCGGTTTCTTCACCATTTACAGTGTTGATGATGTGTTCTCGCGAATTTTGAGTTGAGGCAGAGCAGGGATCAGGCTCAGGCTGGGAACTGAAGATTGTATTTGTAGGTGCTTTGGAATTCAGCGACGAATTTGTTCCATTGCATGTAAGGCGATGCCACGAGAGCTGAAGAGGACCAACAGATGCTCCACAGGTTTTGCATAATGCCACAGCAGCATTCGAAACCTTCACTTTCTTTCGCGTTTTCATCTATGCCGAATGTTTAAGCTGAACCATCTAATAAGTATAAAATATAATTAAACGTGAATGTTGTCAGATCATGACTGTCGGCACTACAAACTCCTCCCGTCTTCCGAGGTATACAGATGGATGTCTGATTGATGAAGTGTATAGGTATCAAGAAAGCCCGAGGTGAAGAGGCGAAGATTGAGGCGAAGATTGAAAAGAAAGAAAGAAAGAAAGTATTTTTAACGTCCACGAGGCTAAAAATAGCCTATGGGACAGATTGCTTTTTCATCTGGCTTTTGCATTCGGCCCTTTTCTTGTGAAGTTTTACAATAATTGCTCCCAGCTTCTCAACAAACTCTTATTTGGAATAGATTATCGAGGAATTAGCTGCGGAGGAATGCATAATTTTCCTGTTTGTCTTTGAGGGCCTCACATTTCTAAAATGAAATGTTTTACTGTTTCCACTTTTTCCGGACGAGCACAAAATAAATACTCTTTCGATATAAATTTACAACGTTTAAAAATTACTTTTAGATTGATATAAATTTACAACGTTTAAAAATTACTTTTAGATATGGGCTATATTGGGTCGGTTTTAGCGATATGATGGTTTCTAGTCTTAGTGTCACAAAAAAGAAGACTAGCACTGTTAGGGACGCGCCACGTTATAGACGCATTTCTATCAGTGTGAAACGTGTATTTTAAGGTAGTTTTGAATTGCAAAGTTTTTGGAGTTCATAATGTTTTGGGGTAGTTTAAATGTTTTATCGTAGTGAAATCACAATTTTACTTTGTTTAAATAGGTTTTTGAATATATAAATTTTGAGGCATTTAAAATATTTAATTTTATTTATTGAAATTTGTAATTTTCTAAATTTTTAATCAGATTTTAGTAAAATTTGTTAAAAAAAATATTTTAAAAAAAATAAAATATTTCATTTTATTTACAAATTTGTAATTTTTTAAATTTTTAATAAAATTTTGAGTAAAATTCATTAAAAAAATATAAAAATAGAACATAAAAAGTTTAGACTATATTAATGATCATTTTAATTTCACAAATTATTAAATATACTGAATTATTTACCAATAATAATAGGTATATATAATTATTTATGATCTAAGTTATGTTAACATTTTATTAGTAAAATATTTAAAACAAAATTAAATAAAATACAAAAGTATATGAATATAAAGGTAATTTTTAATATCATATTTATAAGTGAAATTCATATGATACTATAATTATGTTAATAAGATTTAGTTTAACTTCCCATTTATAAAAACAAAATTACAATGTCTACTCTAAATACTTTATATATTTTTAAAAGTAATTTATATATTTTTAAAAATTGTTGTTATAGTTTTATAAATTTAGAATCATTATATAATTTAAAAATGGTTGTTACAGTTTTATAAATTTAGAATTAAAATGAATTTAGAATCATTATATAGTTATTATTGTTATTAATATAATATGAGTACAAAAATATGAACATTTTTTTTCAGGAAAAAAGCTTGGAATTTTATTTATAAAAAAAAAAATTGCAATGTCACACATGCTTGTAACATTCCTAAAAATGGTTCATCAACCTACTAAGTAACTATATATTCGAAGATTTTCATAACTTATTTCAACTATTCATGACATTTTTCATATCAGCGATTCACTTGTGTTGAATTATTCTAAGGGGAAACCAATTCATCCAAGCTCTTGTGTAACACCATAAGGTCGAGCCCCTGCTGAATTGTAATTATGTTTATAGGCTAGTGAGTCAAGTGTTTATAAGCGGGAAGACTTATGCGTTTATTAGGTCGGATAGCCCACATGCTAAGGTCAATGAGCCTGGTTTTGTATATGTAAATACTTGCATCATTAATAAAATTACACCATTGCGTGTAGACCGACCACAAAGAAAGAATTATGGGGGACTAAGCTTCACTAGGTAGGGAAAGGGAAGGGGCTAAGTGTCTAGGAATAGGGGCTAAGCTAGGGGGATTGCCTCTAAAGGAATAATATTATATTATTATTTCTCAAAGGCTAAGGTTTGACATAACCTATGTTGTCCTAAGTTCTTGGGAAAGGGAACGAGTGTTAAGTCAAGCTCATGCAGTTTCAGAAAGACGTGTATCAACCTGGGCGCATGCAGTTTTTAGGTGGGAAAATTCAGCTCGTTGGGGGTTCCCTCACCATTCTCACAATTCTCGCGACGGTCGCCACTCTGGAATTCTACCATACTCCCCATTGATGCACGCACTCAGATAAGGAGAGCCTTGACGCAACCAACCATTTCCTTCATCGTTGATCTCTGCAACTTCTGAACCCCTCACACCCATGTTATGAAGCTAACTATTTTTCATGTGAAGCACAGCACGACTGCGTAGTGTCTAAGCCATATCGTGCCTTAGCCTTTGTTGTTTCTACCCACATTTTTTGTGGCGTGTTATCATTCCCAGAGCCCATACCCAATTTTTGTTCCGGAGGTTACCCACTGGACTTAGGAGTTGGATAGAAGAGACAGGTTGTCAGGTCTGTGAGCAACTCTCTCCAGGTGAGAGAGTGTGTTGAGGAAGTGAGTTATATTGGAGGGAGTCCCGTAGCAGCTACAGTACTTTGAGACTTCTGATCTAGCCTGTTGTTGAAGCCCTTGAAGGGAGGTGGACAGTCGATGGACTTGTGATAGTGAAGGTGTACACTCTTGGGGTGGGATAGGCGTGTGGGGAATGAGGGTCTGTGGGTTGTGGGCGTAAGTGGCTCCTGGGAGAAAATCCTTCATGTTGATCTTGCGACTTTCTTGTTGTCCTTGCCAAGCCTAGGAATCCCTTGCTCAGTGGAGTTTAGTCCCAGCTCAGGGGTGACCCACAGTTGAGTATGATGAGCAGCGTGGTCTAAGGCTGGGAGGTTCGTGGAAGGTCTGCACGTGGTTGGTGGTCTTCTATTAAAACATAAGTACCCAATTCATTGTTCTCTGTATGATGTGTATCTTGAAATCAAGTTATAATGTTATTAGAATTGTCTATGATTATTGCATGTATGTTTTTACTGTTATTTCTACATTATGTTGTGTGATAGCAGAACGTAAATCATCTGTTAAATATTGGTATGTGTTATTGTCGTTTCCGCAAGAATATGTGTATGTACAGAATGTGTATGTCTGGTTTAAATTTCATTATATATATGACATGAAAGTTATTCGGTGGCATGGCCTRGCCTGTTGGTTTAAGGCCGRGAATGTTACAGAATGGTATCAAAGTAGAAAAACAAAGATACAATTGTTTAGGTAGCGTTACYCGGCAGAGGTTTGAGGGTTGGGGATGTTACATCTTGTCTCTGTAAGTAGGTTCAAAATTTAAACAATATTGTCTGAATCACCCTGTGGGGAAAYCGATTCGACCAGATCCTTCATAAAAACTATAAGACAAAAAGACCTTCTGCTGACGTACAAAAATTTGATTGTGYTAAACTTTGACGAGCTAAGAGGAATCTTCCAAAAACCTTTGACAATTGACAGAGTGAGACATGCATGATGACACCTGTGTGTTTGTCGCATCTCAATTTCTGTGAAGTTCGCGCTTGTCCACTTCTTTCTTAACGGTCGTTTGGATAGCTGGAACAAGAATCACCTCAGAAGTAGTTGGGGCATCGATCGCCAGTCTTGGAGCATGCAGTGAACGGAGCAGGGTCGCAAGCAGAGAGTCAATTTTCCTTACGCATTGGTCCAAGTGCTCCAGCTGAAAATGGAGGTCATCCACGTCCTTTCTAACCGCGAAGACCAGATCTTGTAGTATCAACATCAAGTCTCTGAATTGTGTACAAGAAGCACACTCCGAGCAAGGGATGGTTTGGCTCAGAGGCTCTTCCATTTGAGTAGGGAGCTTCTCCAACTGAGCAGGGAACTCCTCCTGAGATGGCAAAGGTTCTGAGGGTGGCAAGGGAATAGAGGGTGGTGGCGAGGGGAAGGAGGAAGGTGGCGAGGGGGTGAAGGGTGGTGGGCTCATCGGGCGAACCAAGGTCAGATGTGAAGACAAGGCCATATCCTGGATTGGGTCAGGAGCATAGCCCAAAGAATTGTCGTGGAGGTTGAACCACTCCACACGACATGCCCATGGTGAGGACAGAGGCGAGAGACCACTTTGACGTGAGGAGGATTGGGCGGAGGAAGGGGGCAAGGAGTTGGGCGACAAAGCGGGGATAGGCGTATGCCTGTTGGCAATGGCCACTTTGTTTTGGAACTAGAGAGGTCCTCTTTTTGGCTTCCCACGAAGTTGAGGCATGGCCAACTGTGAGTGAAGGTGAGGCGAAGACGAGAGTGGACAAACGAAAGTGAACAACAGGTAGATTGGCAAAGAACATATTGTTGGGTATGTGTTATATTCTTTGCATGTGTGTGTGTGGGCGCGTCAGATTCGACAACTGCGTCTGATGATCCCTAGTAGTAGTGCTCTGTTTGTGTCATGTGCGCCGGGCACTTTCCTAGGGGAGTTCCAGGGGGGCAGGCATCCCCCCCACTGGTTATGCACAGTGCCCTAAAATTATTATTTTTGGCGGTTTTTGCTATTTTTAGCAGTTTACTAAATTAATCCTGGATTGAGGGATTAGGGTTTTGGTATCTACGGAATACCTAAAAACATTGTATATATTGTATGGTGAATGGTGAAATTCGATAATGAATATAAGAAAGGTTTTCCCGGTTGAGGGTTTCCGGTATAAAATCTTTGTGTAGTCTGTGTATGAGTCATGGATTAAATTATGTTTTTCCTTAAGAATCTATATGCATTGCTTTACTTCACAGGTTTAAAACTTACACATATGTAGTGGAAAGGAAAGAAGGAATGGTATGAGGGTTGTTGGGGGTCGTTCTCATAAAAAGAATGTCGGAGGAGAAGATCCCACGCACGCAAAGGTGACGACCTGCATCCTTCCTCCATCGCCAGGACAAAAAAACCAAAGGAGGCACGTTGGGGTAGTTAGTGAGGAGCTCGCAACAGTAAATGCAAACAATTTGCATCGGGGGGTGATAAATGAAGGGGAGGGGCTGCATGTGTTGGTCACATGGTCTATGGAGAGGTGGCAGGCGTCGTCTTCTCCCATCGATGCGTGGACCCTACTGGCACCCCATCCGGGGGGAATGAAAACATATTTATGCAAACAAACAAAAAAGAATAAAATGGAAATAAAAATATATTTTGAGATACTTACATCTAAAAATATGGTGATCATGTATATAAGATACCTTCCATTTTGAAAAACTATGACAAAATCCAATTTAATAGGTATTTCATTAATAATACTTATTAAACATTTATTATATAAAATAACATTTTTATAAATATAAGATTATTAGCCCAAGGGTTAGCTTAAGTGATTCTGAGCTATACGTGAAGTTGTTCCCAGCAAAAGAGGTTACAGGTTCGAATCTCTTGTTCCCCCTTGGGGTTAGGCATGCCATGGACATCAGAGACGAAGGTTTACCCCGGAAAAAAATAAATATAAGATTATTTAAAATTATTATACTTGTCAAATAGAAAAGTAGGTTGTAATTGATTTGGAGTTAAGTTAGTTTGATTTTTAATTTGTTACTTTTTAATATAAGAATTTTGTTAAAAAAATTTAATGATTGTGAAATAAATATATATTAAATTAAATATTTGAAAATTAATAAA
>SNQJ01S0008640.1:110159-120683 GCA_010110895.2 Picea sitchensis | reverse complement strand
GCAATACAGAAATTAATCAATGGCTCATACACAGAATACACAGAGATCTTTACCGGAAACCCTCAACTGGGAAAACCTTTCTTTTTCATTATATCAAATTTCACCATTCGCCATACAATATATACAATGTTTTTTTAGGTATTCCGTAGATACCAAAACCCTAATCCCTTAATACGGGATTAATTTACAAATCAGCTAAAAATAGAAAAATCCGCTAAAAATAGCAAAAACCGCCCCAAAAAAAAAATTTCGAGGCGTTGCCCCGAACCCCATCGACACCGGGCTACGCCCAGTGTCAAACGATGCGCGTACTCGGGGCGCTGCCCCGAACCCCGTCGGCCCCGGGCTACCGCCTGGTGCCGAACGCTGCGCGTAACCAGGGGGGGGCATACCTGCCCCCCCCTGGGACCCCCCTAGGAAGCGCCCGGTGCAACGGCAGACACATGGATCTTCAGACGCAATCGTCGTATCTGACGCACCCACACACACACACACATGCAAAGAATATAACACATACCCAACAACTCACTGGAAACCAAGAAAACAAGAAATATTCCTCTTGATAGAGATAGGGATGCTCAAAAAATAAACCTTGGATTTTTCGTCATTGATTTCCATTCTTGATGCTGGTATGAAGAGATTTAGGTTCTTTCTAATAATTCAGGCTTCCTTGACTGTAGGCTTCCCCAAAAGTAGAGTGTCATCCACGAATTGGAGATGGATGAGAACTTTTGAGTTTGGGGTGATTTTCAGACCTTACAACTCCTCTACAACTCTGGATCTCTAAATGTATCTACTGAATCCCTAAACCAAGATTATGAATAGGAAGGGAGACAGGGGGTCCCCCTGTCTGATTCCCCTTGAAGTCTTAAAGGTTGCAGAGGGGGAGCCATTGATAAAAATCGCAAAAAATGTAGAAGAGATCATAGCCATGATCCAAGAAATCCACTCCTTGTCAAACCAAAAATCTTTTAGAATTTCCCGTAGGAAGTCCCAATTTATCCTATCATAAGCTTTTGAGAGGTCTAGTTTGATCAACATACCCAAATTCCCCTTTGATTTCAAGGAGTGGATGGTTTCATGAGCCACTATTATTCCATCTAGGATCTGTCTACCTTCCACAAACCCTCCCTGTTTCGGGGAGATAATTGAGTGTAGGATGGGTTTCAACCTATTAGTGATGACCTTCGTAATGATCTTGTAGATTACATTACATAGAGAGATCAGGTGGAACTTGTATATCATTCTTGCTTCGTTTTCCTTTGGGATAAGGATCCGGAAGGTGGCATCGAACGCCTGAAGCACTAATTGTGCTTTCCTTGATTCCTCGACCACCTCCCAAACATATATACATATGATGCTCCAACATTTTTTGAAAAACTCCAATGTAAACCCATCCAAGCCCGAGGATTTTCCTAGAGGCATCTCCCTGACCACCTCCTCCACCTCTTCCATAGATATTTGGTGAGTGAGACTATTGTTTTGTTCTGCAGATATCAAAGTTGGAATCGCCTCTATAATCTAGTGGATTTTTGTAGTCATGTCTCCTTCTAGTTTTGTCAGAAGGGTCCTATAGTAGTTCACGAGCTCTGATTCAATCTTGTCGTGATTCTCAACCACTGTGCCATCGATTTTCTGGAGAGTTTATATATTGTTTTGGCTTATGCACCAATGAAGGGAGTTATGGAATTTAGCACTATTTTTAAGAATAGTATTAAAAATGGATTATTTTTATGAAACAAATTAAGAACGGATATTAAATTTTAGTGCTTCATGTTATATGATAGAAAATATATTTTAATTTGTTGATTTCATGAAAAATGTAATTCTAATGAATAAATTATTATTATAAATAAAGTGAAATTTAAAATTTTATATTTCAATAATATAAAAAATATATATATTTTTTATAATATGTGTTTGGATGAAGGTCTAGGATCATTCTTTTTAAGCATGTTCACGTTTATTACGTGTTTGTTGTTTTGATCCATACAATGGTTATTAAAGTAAACATATTCCAAATAAGATGAATGTTTGAGTGAATATGGATAATAATGTAGGTTTTTTGAATTTTTTTTTAAACAGTAAAGGGAGAAGATTTCATTAATTTAAAATAGCGTGTAAATACGTCAAAAATACGTCAAAATGATACAATATGTCCAAAATTCAGAGAGTGAGCTTCAAAACTGCTCAACCCAAATGCAAAAACACTTACTGGTTGAAATACAGAGAGTTATGATACAAAGAATGTTCAATAGTACCAAATTGTATATATTCTAAAGAAAACCCCTATAATACAAGTGAAAAAACAAATCATTGTTAGAAATACAGGATCACAGAGGAATAAAATAAAAAAAACATATGTGGAAGTAAAACACAAAAGATACACAATACAATAGAGACACATATATACATGGTTCACCCAGTGTGGGCTACGTCCACTAGAGAAATTGTCAGATCCTTCCTTTAGTATTATACTACAAATGAAAGGATACAACCTACAACACACCCGCTGTAACTTCCTCTTATTTCTCTCACAGTATCCTCTCTCAGAATACAATATTCACTCTCATACACAACCACAATACAATTCCTCATAAAAGAGGGTTATTTTCTAGGGCAAAAAACCCTAACATAACCTCTATCGTAAGATATGAAACCTTATAATGAACAATCCATATTGACTATGAAATTACAATATTTTACAAGGAAATTTTCCCAAAAATTTCTTCTCGGGGGTGTTTCCCCGAACCCCTTGGCCCCCCTGGCTCCAGATATGGGGGGACAAGCCCCCCCACACACCCCATCAGGAAATAGGGTCCAAACGTGGCTGAAACAAGACCTCTGAATCAAGAATATAATTAAGCTCCATAACCAACAATCATCAACTACATATGTTAAAATTTTAATTAAAAAGTACCTAGGCAAGTGTTTCTCATCACCTAGGTGCCTAAGGGGTGAGAAAGTGCCTAATGTGGACCCTAGTCATTTAATTTGTGAGATGCAAATTAAAAGGTAACTTTTTGAGACTTAGGGAAAGTGGGTAAGTAAAGTGATTTTATCCTCACCGTTGATCTCGTCTAATCTCAACTGTTAGATGAGATGACCCTTGATCTTCCCTCATGAGCTCGATTAGGGTAAGGAGGGAGCACCATTGAGTTGGTTGTTGAGACATTTTGAGAAAGAGAAAGAGCATTTTCAAGTAGGAGGAAAGAGGCCATTTTTTAGAGCTAGGGCACGCATTCGAAGGCAAAATACTAGCACAAAAATCGAGGCAAAGGGTACATCATTGAAAGTAGGTCGTACTGTACGGATTAAGCATGTCGTACTGTACGGATTTAGTAGGGCGTACATCATCAAAAGCAGACACATTAATTGAGTAAAGGTGCATTTTAGTAGAGAGGTCGTACTGTACGGATTTTTGAGTTTCGTACAACAGGAAACATGCACAAAAATCGAGGCAAAAAAGTATAGTTTGTTCTGTATGGATTTTGTACGACTATAATTCAGGCACAAATATCGAGGAAAAGGTTCTATGGTGTTTTTTGGAAGTTTTGGCACATTTCCCAAGGTGATCGTACAACATTTAATGCACTATTTTGAGCTATGACTGTTGGCATGAATTTCTAGGTAGTCGTACAACATTTTGGAGGCACAGAAAATGAGGAACATACCTGTAATTTATTGCAGAAAATTCTGGAAAGAGTTTTGAGGAGTTTTGTTCATTTTCCTGTGTGAAGACTTGGCATGGTTATCGAGATACATTTGTCATTTAAATTTCTAAAGATGAATATGTTGTAACAAAATTTCTCAGAAGCTCCTAAATAATAAAAAATCCCTCTCTCACTGGTTTTCCCCTTGTGGGGTTTTCCAGGGTTGTTGTTAGACCAGAAATCTCTGTGTTAATATTTTCTAAGTTTATGTGCTACTGATATTTTATTTCTGTGTTATAAACGATGTTCAGAATCCTCATGTTTCAGTTCTGAAATTTATTTTTTGTTGATTTTAATTGGATGTCATAAATGTGGGTTTGGGCATTAAACATTGGCTAAAAAATCAGCGAGACTGAAACTGGGTTGGGTTCTGAACTTTTACAACATAGATATGGTAAAACCCTTCCTACTCAAGGAATGTTCGCTGGAACTTGGAGTAGGAACATTTAAATCCAAATGTGGAAGAGCCATGACTGGAGGTGATGCTACTTTAGATATGCCAATACCTGACCTTGTGGGCGAGTCATGGCTTGGTCGAAGATGAAGTTCCTCAATTTGGGTCCGCAAGGCATCACATTCATCATGAATTTGTTGAATACATTGACATTGTTGCAGAGAGAATTCGAGAACCATAAGAACCTAGGATGAGAGCCCGCTGAATTGTATTTGTAGAGATTATACGGTGGTGTGAAAATCCCCGATTTTCTCCTCCATTGTATCCAACCTCTTGGTCCAACATCCAATGTTGCCTTTCGCCATGATTCTCGGTGCACCAAGGGAGAAACAAAATTGTAGGAATAAAACACCAAAGAAACCACCTACAGAAGCTCCCAATGGACTGAGGATGCCATAATGCAAAAGGACCCTCTCACTATAACATGACCCCACATAAGTGAATGTCATTGAGGTTGAATGGATCTTTGATCTCTTTAACCACCTGCGAGAATGATTGCAGGTACACACATTTACTTACATGATGTGAGAATCCCTTCCACATGTGCTCATAAGTAGAAGAGGAAGTGGGAGAAAATATCTTGTAGTACCAAAGGATTTATGGAAACATCGAGTGTCACACGCCGAACCCTTTAAATACCCTTTTAAGGGATGGGGTATAATTTTTCTGCTTCCTACAACATATCTGAGTTCCTTGAATAAGGGCAGCATTTACTTCTGCTCTCTGAGAGCTTTCCAATGACTATAAGCTCGTCCAAAACCAAGTCCTGGTTCAAAAGATATGGCCTTCCGAAGTTTTTGGGGCATCATTGGCCAATGGCCACCCCCTTCACCACGTGGCATCACTTCTCTCGTGTCATCCGACATGGCACTATCGTGACCCATCTCGTCATTCTTTGGTAGTGACATATCCACAGAAGGATGGGTTATGGGGAATATCACCCTGGGGCCTTCTCAAGTATCGAGCCTTCGCCCCTTCATCATTCTTGTGTAGATATGAAAACATCCCCGCAGACTCGAATTCCTAAAATCTCTTTCCTCACTGAGATCCATGGTGGAGCTATGTCCACCTTTAAAGATCTGAAGGTTGAGATTATCCACACTTAACACATGGTTTAGAATTGACAAAGGGTGGGGTCCCACACCTAACTCACGACAAATCCCACGATGCCATGTGGAACTGTTGGCACAGGGGCAGACCCAAGGTTCAACACTGCAACAACGCACCAACAAAACCCTAGCTACCGGCCCTTTCGACAACACCTGCAAAGAAGATGAATTCTCACCCGAGGTAGAGGTAGGGGTGGTTGCAAGACTCAGGTGTCTGCAACCTTAGCTGGGACACATATCTGTGATTATAACACTTAGAAATAACCAAGCATAGATTACTCATCAATATTCAACCCTCATGATACTTCGTAGATAGCACAGAGCATCGCAGTATGTACTTATATCTAAGATAATGCAACACTTAGCCACAACAAGATAGATTAGATTCGGCAGATCAAGCATTAAGCATCTTACATACCAGATCTAACATTCATTCATACCTAAGAAGCACAAAGCATAAATAGATCTATCTAAACACATCAAAGCACTTAGCAAAGGAAGAGACAAACACATCAGGTCGAGGCACTGAGCACAACACACAAATTTACCATGGTTCACCCACACCCTGGGGCTACGTCCACAAAGTCTTCTTCTTTATTAGCTTCAGTTAATCAGGTTACATCACAGAGCCATCCAAATCCCTCTTCGCATAGGACAAAATATTTGCGCGGCTTGCTAGATCCTTCTTCCTTGGACTCCAAGACAAAGCCTTCTACAGTCTCTCACAGGGACATGCAATCAACTCTGCAAGTCTTATACAAAATGCACAAAACCTTGATCACACAGATTCAACCCTTGGCACTTAGCCTACATCACATAGATATATCATCCACTACTCCTCTATATGGCCTAGACATCTATATTTACATACAAAATAGGCCTAAACATGGGTAAACCCATGGGCCAACATCCCAATCCCATTACATTATCCCCAAAACCGCAAAAAGGACCCAAAAAAGGGGTCTAGCTTCCATGATTTTCGCTTCGCATTGCGCTCCATCTTTGACAAGATGTCGAAGTCCCAAAAACGGTAAAGTATGACCAAGTGTTCCTCAAAACTTGGTCAAGGTCCTACAGGAACCATCTAGGCATGACGCAACGCATCACCAAAGTGTATGAGGGCTCGTCCAATTGAGGTTGGACACTTTGACATGGGAAACTTTGGCACTTCGACGTTTAAACCACCTTCCTACATCCTCGAGTTTTTCTCGGAGTCTCAGAGTTCCTAAGTTCTAGAAATATCGCCACGTACTCTGGCCTTTGACGCTTCAACATTTGGCCTATGCACCAACATGTCAAATCTCCCAGATCCCCGAATTCTTGAAGTCTCAGACTTCCTTTCCACGTACTTCAGGATGTTCTCACCCCTTGTGCCTTACGTTTCCTGGAGTAAGACTTCACCGAAGTACTTATGTTGTCCTTCCACTATACTCGATCTAACAATCAAGAAGGATCCTGAAGGATCCTTAGACCTATGACCCACATTACTTCATGATTTCGACATTTAGGGATTCCGGTCGTTTGACACCTTTTTACTCCTGGAGTGGGTCAACATCGAATTTGACCATAGCATATATCCAACGGTCAAGAAAGATCCTGAAATTTCTTAGATTGATGGCTCACGTTACTTCACGACCGAAAACTTGGTCAAGGTTTAAAGATGAGGCGGATTCCACGATAACGGATAAGAAACCGCCAATTACCGGTCAAACTCTCTAGTAATCGTGTCAACAGGTTTCCTTCGACAGGATTAGAGTGTTGTCAAGTTCTATCATTCCGGAGTCCTGGACTTCCGAAGTCTCAAAGCCTGGATAACTTAGCTCCTTTTGAGTGTAGCACAGGGTTCCTAGGGTCCTAGCCATATAGAACTTTGATAAGCCCCCAAGGGATATTCTCTTAAATCTTTAACCGAAATTTGGTTAAGTGTGTAGAGTCGAGCCCGAGGTCACTTGGAAAACAAAATGGTTTGAAGGAAGCACCTTTTGTCTACAGAGCTCAAAATATATAGCAGGGAAAAGCTAATTTTGAGGAATCGACAAGACCTAAGCGATCTCGTAGAGTCTGTCCCGACTCTATATTTGCGAAATTGATCCTTGGGAAATCCCTTTGAGGATTTTCCAACTATCACAGAGGCCAAAGCCTTATGCCCCAAATTCATTTAAAAACCCATTACTAACAATTCTCCTTTTATAGACAAGAACATGCAGAAAATCCTTGACAGAATGTAAGATTCAAGCTTTACTTCAGATATTTCAGGATAATTATATTCAACTATGCAAGGCATGCACCAAACTTGTTGTCCTGCAATCACCCGAAGGTAGGAGTTTACAAATGAAAATAAGCATTATTACCATTAATCATGCGATGCACGTCTCTAACACAATCACAGACGTCCAAATCATGCATTTCAATTCAATTACATAGAATATGTGAAATACTTATATGTATTGTAAGTTAGAGCTACCAAACTGATTGTGGGTGTTCACCTTTCCACCCAACTATAGGATCAAGGCATTCACTCTTAGCACTCTAGCCACCCCCATGCCAAGCCATAATACCACTAGGGAGTTCTCTCTTTTCCTTGGGTCTTCTGCAAAATTCTGGAGGTTACTCACCTTTTCCCACAAGAAGCTATCAGTCCAGTTTTCTATCCACCAAGCAAGGGATCCTGTCGTGATCGCTCACTCAATCACGCAACTCCATTTACCAGCTTGATTAGAAAACACTATCCAGTCTCTCATTTAACCATAACAACTTAATTTTTAAATTCTTCTTTTGAACTCGAGAGCCTCATGCGCTCTTCTTCTTTCTGAATGGTCCCCAAACCCATTCGTGTGTCTCTTCTTCTTCTTTTTGGGTGTTTTTCTCATCCCCCGAGAAGGCTTTGTACATGTCCTATTCCTTCTGCCAGAAGGAACTCGGGTCAATCTAGACTTGCAGGAAGATTGCCCTCTGTTGTACTTCAGGCTGATAGTTTTCTGTCTTTTCATCCAGGTCCTCCATGCTTCCATTTATTGGGGTAGTTGGTTGTTCAACCACCAACCCTTTTTCTCATTAATTGGTTCTTCCTTGGAATTAGGATGAGTCTTATTATTCTAGATCAAATATTTCAACAAAGAGGATTGGGTCATCTTGGCAGGATGAACCCTCTCTATGGGTTTCCTCACTCTTTCCTCTAGTGGTATCATGGCTAGTACTTCAAGGCTTCACCCCCATAGTCAATTGTTGGAAAACTAAACAATAATACATTTACATTGTTCACATGCCATGTCATGGAAATCATAAGTAATGATTAATTACAAGATRGGGAAAACATGGGTGTTACATYRGGGCAAYRMATGAGAAGCACGTGGCTCTCCATCTAACTCATGTATTGACCTRTTGTCCAATGTAGGTGAAGTAATATGCCAGTTTWACCTTAATTCAATGCAATGATTCATGGGATTGAATAAAATGAGGGGGGSCCACTGATATTCGTAACCCCATAGTTTTKCCTAGCTGCTTGATTTGCATAATGGTCCRCCTCCATGTTATTGAGCCTAAGAACATGAAGGAACTCGACATAGTAGAATGCTTGAATTTCATTTTGTATTCCGAGAAATGTTGATCTAAGATGGATGTTGCTTGGGAGAGTTTTCATTCTTGCATGCTTGTTAATAATTGTTGAGTCACCTATAATTGTAAGATTGTGGATGCCATGAGAATTGGCCAAAGATAATCCTTGGTAGCGCGCATAAGCTTCGGCTTGATTATTGGTGGCTTGATCGATATTCCAAGTGAATGTGAACTCGACATTTCCTCCAGGGTCGTAGAGTACCCCCGCCCGCTCGTGCCACCTTGTTCTTATTTTGTTAATGACAAAAGACTCATTTTTATGCTTTCATTGTAGATAGAAATTATAAGTCTAGACTTTGACATGTTAGGCTTTGGTATGTGAATTATGGTAAGTTGCTAAACATAGTTAAAAGATTGCCAATTTGTTTTGTTTCTAAATATGTATGGATGCATGTTAGGAAAATATCATCATGATTATTTTGATCTAGTTTCAATATTGAGGGTAAACATTATTTGCAACTGGTTCATAGTGATGTATGTGGACTAATGGACACTCCTTTATCCATTGTTAAGTTCTTATTACATTCCTTCTTGATATTTATTGATGATAATATTAGAAGAGTTAGAATTATTTCATTGAAAGAAAAAATGAAGTGTTTTATGTATCTAAAAATTTTAAAATGTTAAATGAAAATCATTTATTGATGATAATATTAGAAGAGTTAGAGCTATTTCATTGAAAGAAAAAATGAAGTGTTTTATGTATCTCACAAATTTTAAATGTTAATTGAAAATCAAGAAGTGGGTATACTAAGAAGAGTTTGAGTCATATTGCGATCGACGTGGTATACGAATGTAAAGAAACACTCCTTATACCCTCAACAAAATGATGTGGTTGAGGATGAATATGCAACTAATAACAATGTCTAAAAGTGTGTTGCATTTTACAGGGTTGCATTAATGTTTGTGGCATGTCTATTTCATGATGTGTTGCACATATTGTGAATAGGGTGAATACTAAGACACTTAGTGTTGCATTTTACAGGGTTGCATTAAAGTTTGTGGCATGTCTATTTCATGATGTGTCGCACATATTGTGAATAGGGYGAATACTAAGACACTTAGTGATGTTAGTCTAGAAGATACGGGTTGAGGATGAATATGCAACTRATAACAATGTCTAAAAGTATGTTGCATTTTACAGGGTTGCATTAAAGTTTGTGGTTTGTCTATTTCATGTGTTGCACATATTGTGAATAGGGTGAATACTAAGGCACTTAGTGGTGTTAGTCCAGAAGATACGTGGAGATATGGAAAGTTATATGTTATGTGTTTTTAAATGTTTGGACGTATTTTATGGATGTACATTTTTAACAGGAAGAGGAAAAACTTAGAACCAAAGAGTCACAAATGTTTATTTGCGGGAGACCTTTCACATTATATGGTTGGTGGTTTGATAAATAAAGACGCATTTGTAAGTAGAGAAGTGTTGTTTGGGAAACTCTACCCTACTTGGGAGGAGAAAGTAGAACCCAAGGATATTGAGATTTCCTCTTCAAGAATGGAAGTTGTACTTGTTGTCTTTTATGGGCAAATGATGAAGTGGTTTCATGAAACATACACCTCTCATTCCAATAAGAAATTGGTCTCCTCTTAGCATCTCCGAATTTCGAAGTTATAGATAGATAATGTG
>SNQJ01S0008640.1:97878-108448 GCA_010110895.2 Picea sitchensis | reverse complement strand
TTTAACTCGTCGAATCGAACTCACCAGATTGGTAAGCTTGAGGCAGTAGGGATTGTTGGCTTGGGCGGAGTAGGAAAGACAACTTTGTCAAAAGAACTCTTCAATCGGAAGAGTTCAAAGTATAGCATATCTTGTTTTCTATCAGATGTCAAAGGTAAAGGCTGTTTCGTTCATTTACTGAGCAAACTTCTTAAGAACTTGATCAAATGTTATCACCTAAAAGGCACTATTGATGAAGGTACGCAGAGGTTTAAAAGCTCTCTCTCGTCTTCTCAAGCCTTGATAATTTTAGATGATTTAGATCATATTGATCAGTTTGATGCAGTTTAAAGCTACAGATATCTAAAAGATAAGTTCTTAAGGGGCTCTGATCGATTGTTTTTATCTTTGAAAATGTTTGGGGCACTTCTTTGTGGGAAGACCAATCCGATAGGCTTCAGAGGGTACTTCCCATTGAGATAAAACAAACACTTCAAATCAGTTATGAAGCCCTCAAGAGATAGAATCAAGAGATATTCTTAGACATTCCGTGTCTTTTCGATGGAGAAAACAGGGATATGGCAATAAGAATGGAACGGATCAGGCTGGAAAGAGAAGGAGCTTTTTATGGCTACAAAGAATATGGAACGGATCAGGCTGGAAAAGCTTTTTATGGCTACAAAAATGGAACGGATCAGGCTGGAAAGGCTTGTTGGGGTTTAAGATTTGCAAAACAAGTGTTTTGTGGAGGTGGACAGTAAAAATGATATGGTTATACATGATCATTTTAAAGATTTAGAACATATATTGTGAAAGGTGTCAGGATAGCCACTTGTTGCTTTTGATATTCAACATACAACATCCACAAACATCTAATATGTAGTCAATCCACTCAATCTTCCTACAACATTCAATAGAAATCTGTGTACGGTTTTAAAAATTTATTTCGTTGTTTTTCACGAATGAACAGTTGAAAAGCAGAAGTGCTTCTGAGTGAAAATAAAGATATGATCACCGAATTCTTTCTGGTGAATATCAAGATAACAATGACGAGTATACATCCTTTCCATGCTACAACATGTGGAATTTGGAACTACTTGATATTGAAAAAAGTGATTTGGAAGCTCTTTGCTGGACACGCTACCGCCTTCGCTATGTGAACTGTAAGGAACTTGAAGGATATAAAAAGCAAAGCAGAAGAATGTAATTTCACAAACTAGAGTCCTGGCCATAGTGCTCAGTCAAAGCTACATGTATTGCTGGGCTCTCCGAGATTTGCATTACTTTATTAAAAAAATGACTTGTATTTGTTGTTCTAGGTGTAGTGCAAGAACAATATGAAAGCTTAAGCTCTCCTTGTGGATAGAGAAAGCTAGATATGGATAAAAGATTTGTTCATTAACTGTTCTTGCTTTAATGTTTATCAACTGAATATTTTCAATCAGCCACAAGTACTTAAAGTGTTTATTCAAATGCCTCAAATGGTAGCTCAATATTTTTAAGAGAAGTACTTAAATGTGTTTGCTCAAAAGCCTCAAGTAGTAGCCAAATGTTTTAGTTTTATATACTAGTAGTAGCCAAATGTTTTAGTTTTATATACTTTATCTGCTTCCTTAGTAGAACATATATCCATTTAACCTTCCTTTCTTTTGTAAAGGAGATCAAACAAGCTGGCGGATGTTGATAAAAATTGTATGTCTGTTCTGTTCTCTTTTTTATGTAATAAATTTATAAAAGCAACCAAATTGATAACTGGGAAACATTGAAACAGAAATTTTGTTAGATGGTGTAAAATTACATGAGTTAGATGGTGTAACATTACATGAGATGGTGTCCAACCGTTGTATGTGGAACGGCTGTTACATGAAAAGTGACTATCACAAAAGCACTTCATTGTTACATATGCTGGAATTCTATCTATAAAGTTTCTGTTGATTTCTTTAATACATTTTGTTAAGAACTGTTCTTTATATATCGGAGGATATATGTAGCTTCAAGTGAAATACCCCATTTTTGTTGTTGTAAGTGTTTTTACAAGTAGAGTAATAAATGACTTTCTTCTCTCTCCAATCAGGTAGGTTCATTGTTTATTTGTAAACTCTTGTTTTCTGTGTTTGTCATCAGAAGTGGAGTGAGGCATCTGGTATTTTTTTTCGTAATGAGTATTATGGGTTGTGTTCTTTCATGGTATCACATATTTTCGGCTGATTCTCTATGATAGATTTTGCAGATTTAAAAGGTTAGATAGCGGCTCTTCAAATACAATGGTTGGTGTTTTATTTGTAAATGAAGATTTTATTCTTTTGGATAAGTTGTCAACATGCCTTTGTTAGAGTTTGTGATCTGATGGACAGATCTCTCTAATCTTCTCAGGTGGGTTTAAATGTTATAAATACATTTAGAGAGAATCTGTGAAATTATTTACAAGTGGAAACTTTACAGGTGAGTTTGAATATCCTATTTTTAATTATTTACAAAATTAAAAACTTTGGGAGTAGTTTGAATGTGATAAGCTTACATTTGAGAGAGAATGCGTGCATTGCTATTTCCAGGTGGCTTTTACGAATTGAGTTTTGAATATCTATTTTAATTATTTACAAGTGAAAACTTTGAGAGTGGGTTTGAATGTTATAAACACATTTAGAGAGAATATGTGGAAGATTATTAAAAATAATATATTTATAGGGAGCAGAGTTTATTAAAGAATAATATATATTTATAGAAAGAATCTTTGAAGGATTATTAAGTACACATTTATATAAGGAATCTTTTGGGGTTTGGAAGCTTGTAAAAGGAGTTTTGTAAGGTGAAGCTTGAGCAAGCAAAGGGCCTAGGGCTTGAGTCAAAATTAAAATATGATGCAGTTTAGAATGGCATGCAACAAAGGGCCTAAACAATAGGGCTTGAGTCAAAATTAAAATATGATGCAGTCATGCCTTTGTTAGAGTTAAGGCTTGGATCCTTGTTGTTTCGGTTGGCTAGAGGTGAATGCGAATGTGAAGAGTGTTGTCTCACACTACTTGTGTTATTAGAATCCTATTTTTATTATTTACAAGTGAAAACTTTGCAACTGAGTTTGAATATCCTATTTTAATTATTTACAAGTGAAAACTCTGGGAGTGGGTTTAAATGTTATAAATACATTTAGAGAGAATCTGTGAAATTATTTACAAGTGGAAACTTTGCAATTGAGTTTGAATATCCTATTTTAATTATTTACAAGTGAAAACTTTGGGAGTGAGTTTGAATGTGATAAACACATTTAGAGAGAATCTGTGCAATTATTTATTTACAAGTGAAAACTTTGCAATTGAGTTTGAATATCCTATTTTAATTATTTACAAGTGAAAACTTTGAGAGTGGGTTTGAATGTTATAAACACATTTAGAGAGAATATGTGGAAGATTATTAAAAAATAATATATTTATAGAGAACCTTGGAAGTTTATTAAGAAATAATATATTTATAGAAAGAATCTTTGAAGGATTATTAAGTACACATTTATATAAGGAATCTTTTGGAGTTTGGAAGCTTGTAAAAGGAGTTTTGTAAGGTGAAGCTTGAGCAAGCAAAGGGCCTAGGGCTTGAGTCAAAATTAAAATATGATGCAGTTTAGAATGGCATGCAACAAAGGGCCTAAACAATAGGGCTTGAGTCAAAATTAAAATATGATGCAGTTTAGAATGGCATGCAGCAAAGGGCCTAAACAATAGGGCTTGAGTCGAAATTAAAATATGATGCAGTTTAGAATAGCATGTAACCTACTGCGACATTGGATTGCCAACCTACATTCAAAGGCACAAATGAAATGTTGGATAATGCCAACCAATTTACACTCCTTTTTAAGATATTGGGCAGTTTTTTTTAGTTGGATCAAATCAACGAGATTTAGAATAGAGATAAAGGCACATTAAATGTAATCATTTTTTTGTAACTGAGTGAAGATTGTTTTATATCTATGTAAACCTGTTAAGGCAGAGAGTGTGAGATGTGAGAGTGTTTGAGACGCATGGGTGTGAGTGGTCTGGTTGATGTATTATCTCCCTTGCATAATATTAACCCAATATCATTGTCCCGTTGATGCTTCCATGTATAGGGTTTTACCACGTAAAAACGTTGTGTCAATTCTGTATTTGCTCATTTGCTTGTATCTTGTATGCTTTAGCTGCAGTACAACAATTGGTATTAGAGCAGGTGTAGCAGGTGAGCCAAACCGTTTCTGTAGATGGTAGTGAGAGCAAGAAACCTTTGGGCGAACTTTTGACAAATCCAGGTAAGTGGATCTGAGTTCTGAGCACCGTAGTCTATATAAAGGGATGCGTAGAGTTCAACTTAGGAGTCCTAGAGAAGCCTCCCTCACTCCTTGTCTTCATAAACAATTTTTTGGCATCTAGACTATTTTCTGGTGTAAGGTCTGTGAAGCGTCCTCCTCCTCCATTCACGATTTCCTTGTACACGATTTTTTTTTTAAAGGGATTAGTGGATGCCACGATTTCCTATGCAAATGAGGAGGGGGTTAAATTTATATATCGCTTTATAAATCGTGAGGTGGAGTTATGAATGGATGGAGGTTATTTTTTTTATATATGGGTGGATATAAAAAAGGTTTGTGCATTTTTTAATTTTTTTTTGTGTTAAACCTTTTTTATTCTTTGAAGATCCATTTTTTATAACTCTATATAACATTTAAAGAGCTAAACCTATAAGGAGTGATTCAAGCGTTAGGCGGTTTTGTGCTAATGGCTAAGATGTAGAGTTCGAAGTTTGAAGTTGGAAATTTTAGCGGTAAAAGCAACTTTGAGCTCTAGAAGCTCAAGATGCGGGATTTATTGGTGCAAGGGTTGCAAAATGCATTGGCAGGGAAGACAAAGAAACCAACGACTATGACAAATGAGGAATGGGAAGATCTGGATGCAAAATCTCTTAGTACCATTCGTTTATGTTTGGCGGATGATGTTTTGTTTAATATCGTAGGAGAGGATACAACATCAGGCTTATGGAGCAAGATGAAAAGTCTATATATGACGAAGTCCTTGACGAGCATGATCTACTTGAAGAGACAGTTGTACAGTTTGCGGATGAAAGAAGGTACAACAATTGTTGACCATTTAAATACATTTAATACCCTTATAGTTCAATTGACTAGTATGGAAATTAAATTCGAAGATGAAGATAAGGCTATTACACTATTGTGTTTGTTGCCTAAGTCTTGGGATAATCTAGTCACCTCTATTAGCTTTAGCTCAACAGATGTTTTAGATTATGACTCTGTTGTGGGAGCTTTGTTGGCTGAGGAGATGAGGAGAAAATCTAGTCAAGAAACCTCAACTTCAGAGGCGATGTTGGTAAGAGGTCGATCTAAAGAGCAGAATCAAAGAAGTTCTTCTCGATCTAAGCCAAGATGCAGAAAGGGTAAAGAAAAATGTTTTCTTGTGAAAAAACAAGACATCTCAAGAAAGACTGCTGGAAAAGAAAAGAATCTGAGGAAAACTCTACGAAGGAAGAAAATTGGGTTGTAACAAATTTAGGTTTGACTGATGAAGTTTTATTCGTTTTTAGTAATTTACAATATCAAGAAGAATGACAGTTAGATTCAGGTGCCTCCCACCACATGTGCTCACATAAAAATTGGTTTATTTCTTACCAATCTGTTGATGAGGGTGTAGTGTTTATGGGAAATGGTATTCCCTGTAAAATTGTTTGGGTTGGCAGTATTAGAATCAAGATGTTTGATGGTATTGTTAGGGAATTTACAGATGTTAGATATGTACCAGCGCTTAAATTAAATTTGATTTCATTAGGAGTGTTGGATTCTTGTGGATATGAGTATACAAGTCAAGGTGGAGCACTTACATTATCGAAAGGTAGTTTAGTAGTGATGAAGGCAACAAAGGTTGATAACCTTTATAAGCTGGAAGGGAGTACTAAAGTGGCATCTGAAGTGACATATGTATCTTCTTATTTATGGAAAAAACATCAAGGTCATAAGGGCAAGAAAGAATTGCAGGTATTGGTAAGCGGTAAATCATTTCCTGTCTTAAAATCTTTGTTTCTAAATTCCTGCTTTTTTTATATCTCTGCAAGTTATGATTGTGGTATCAAGGGATGTTGTGTGTGGGATCCTACTTCTCACAAGGTTATCATTGACAGAGATATAGTATGTATGGAACAATCAAAAGGGTTGATTTAAGATCGCAACGATAAATTTGTTTGCATGCTAGATAATTTATTGTATGGCCTATTGGTACCCAAGCAAATATACAAGAGGTTTGAATCCTTCATAGTGAGTCGAAAATTTTCTAAGGGTAGGAATGACTATACATTTTATAGTACATTCACAGTCTTGATGTTATGTGTTGATGATATGCTCGATGCAAGCTGAAGCGTGGATAAAATCAATAAGAAAATGACTTGGGTGGACAAGACAATTCAGATGAGGGATCAAGGAGCAACAAAACAAATTGTGGGCATACAAGTACACGGAGATGGTAATGGTAAAGATGTGGTTGAAGTTCAATATGAACATTGTAAAACCGTTTTTTATCCCTGTTTCTTTCCATTATAAGTTTTCTTCAAGCATAGGTCTTGTTTATAAAGAATAAAAGGTTATGTCTCGTGTAAGTTCAATAGGAGGTCTGTTGTATGTGATGAAATGGTTAAGACCAGATGTTTCACATGCTAATGATGTTGTCAGATACATGACAGATTCAGGGGCTGCAGTGAAATGGGCGCTTCAACGTTTCAAAAGCACAAATGTCACCTATAATGATTATAGTGAGATAGTCTGTGATAGTTGTAATGTATATTTTACAGGTGTCTTGGATAGAAGGAGATCTATCACTACATATGTCTCAAAACATTGTTGTGGAAGACATGTTGGAGGTAGCGCGACCCCTTAAGAAATCCAAACTCGTGCAAGTCACACAAGCGAGATCATGAAACCCGTTTTATTAGAGAAGTTGCAGTGGCGCTTGAATTCTCTTGGCTTGCAACATAGGTGATGAATAAATTGGACAATGATATTTCGGTAAATTGTTGTCAAGGTGGAGATTGTTGGATAATGCCAACCAATTTACACTCGTTTTTTAGATATTGCACAAATTTTCTAACCCCTATTATTCTATAATTAGTTGGATCAAATCAATGAGATTTAGAATAGGGATAGAGGCACATTAAATGTAATCAGTTTCTTGTAACTGAGTGAAGAATGTTATATATCTATGTAACCATGTTAAGGAAGAGAGTGTGAGATGTGAGAGTGCTTAAGACACATGAGCGTGAGTGGTATGGCTGATGTATTATCTCCCTTGCATAATATTAACCGAATATCATTATCCCATGGATGTTTCCATGTATAGGGTTTTACCACGTAAAAACATTGTGTCAATTTTGTGTTTGCTCATTTGCTTGTATATTTTATGCTTTCGTTGCAGTACAACATGAAACACATGAAGCATGTCTACGTTTTTTTTTTTACAGATAGAAGCATACAAGTGGAAATTTGATAATAGTAAACATAATTTCTATTAAATTGCAAATTAATGTGTTTACTTGTATATATCTTAATGGCCTTCAACTGTTGAAATAATGGCAAAGCTAAATGTTTTTTTCTTTCTATAGAAGATTAGAAGTTCCCACTAATATAAGTTTTAACCAAGCTTACATAAATTCAAGGAGAAATGCCAAAAGAAAAATAAATTTAACTTGGTCTCTGCTTTGTCGTTGGCACTTTTGTTGTTCCTCATTTCTCCTTTCTTTTTTATTTTTTATTTTCCTGTCTCTTCTATAGTTTTCTTTCTTTTCTCAATTTATTTATTTTCTTCTATCTTTTTCCCTCAACCTTAGTATGGAACAACCATACTAATCTCTACCCAACACTCTCCATTATTGACAATGCCACCAAACAATTTGTTGAAATGGTCTTCTATCTTCTCTTTTCTTCGTTTTTCACTTCTAAATTCCTCCCCTTGCTTCTACTATTCTACACACTAGCCTGTTGGAATTGCCTCTCCTCTCCTTTGAGGGGATTCTTTACCAATTCTCCTCTCTTCTTCTATGTCTGCTTCTTCTCTAATTCATCACAAACCTCATTCTTTAGAAGGTTGTGCCATCCTTATCTCCTCTCTTTTTTCATGAGTTCCTCTACTTCCTTGGTCCTCTATCTTCTTAGTGAGGGAGCTATCTCTTCCATAAAAAAATTCCTTCCTCATGAAACAACCCCTTCCCTTCCCTTCCCTTCCCTTCTTAAACCTTATCGTCCCTATTAAATATTATAAAATATCTCTCTACTAAAATGATGCCAAGTGTGCTTTGACCAATCTATAGACAAGAAGAAATTAAAGTTCCAATGCAAAACAAGCTAACCACAATAACTTTTCCAAAGTCATGTGGTGCCAAGCTTGGGCACAACAAACATTAATTCAAAGGAAAGTTGTGGGGAAAACATGGACTGTAGGATGGAAAGGATATTAGTGGTATAGATTCAGTTTGATGACCCCTTTACTCCTTCCATTGAAATCCTTTGTACTGCTACCATGACCTTAGGACCAACCGATGAGTTGAAAAATGTGTGTTATAAGATTTATATGGTGGCCCAACTACATTTCTTGCCACTAATTCATCAACCATAGTTATTTACTATTATCCATCAAACGGAAAATGAATGTAGGACAATGATTTTCTATTGTCCATCAAATGGAAAACGGCTGTAGTGTTGAGATTTTTGTGGCGACCTTGTTTGATGCCCATGCATTAGGCTCTCTAGGTAAAATTAAAAGCATGCACAACCTTGTCCCAAGGCCACATTCCATTGCTAAAACTTTGTTGTTGCACCCTTAATATACATGCCACGACAACATGTACACAAACAAATTTGTGTCGCTTTTTCTTCATCCTTTGAATTCATACTTTGAACCACTCTTGGTTCTATGCTTTGCCTTTGGAATTTTTTGCATGGCTCATCAAGTTTTTCTTCAATACAATAAGATTTCTCAGAGTTATATGACATCATATTCAACTCATCACAATCCCTTATGCCTCTTTTATTTTCATTTGCACATGAACACCAATGTTCACTTCTTCTTAGGCCATTAACATAGCAAGCACCATCTCATTTGAATGTTGTGCAGACACAATAAGGTCCCTCACTGATCTTAAAATAGGGGGTTGACTTGTTTTGCTATGCAAGCACCCTCTACTCCATTAAAATAAACTTCAGGACCTTGCTCAATGTCTTAGTTGTGCAAGAGAAATTATGTGTCAAGTTTATGCATATTTTAGGTGTTTATGTGTGAGATTTTTAAAAAGTTAAATGTGTTGTTTAAAGAATACAACAACAACATAAAGTGAAACAAATAATAACCAGCAAAAACTCACAACAATAACAACATGATAAAGGAGTTCACCCCCAACTAGGCTACATCTCCTTGAGCCTCCATCAATGGACTAGGCTCTATGGGATTAGTTTGTCTAAAATTCTTTTACAGGTTGTTGCTCAACTCCAATGGATTTATTAACTATACCATTGGGTTCATAATACATAAAAACCCCAAAAATGACTATTAGAACTCTAAAACCAGACCATGGCTCATCTGGGCATGACCTCTTCTATTGGTGGCCTTGAGCTTCCCTGAGCTTCCTTGTGGAAAAAACACATGTAAAAGTCCTAAAATTTCTATGTAACCTATCCCAATGGGTTCAAAGCATGTCAATTGGTCAAAAATGACTATTCAATCACTGAAAATGGACTTTGGCTCCCCTGGGCATGACCTCCTTCAATGGTGGCCCTAAGCTCCCTAGAGCTCCCTGGAACTTCAATGTAGAAAAACATGCAATAGAAGTCTCCAAATTCCTTTTAAAACTGTGTCAATGGATTTAGAACATCCAGAAACCCCTAGATGGGCTTTTGCGACACCTCATTTGGCCAAAACATGAAGAAGATAGGCCTCCTGCCATTTTTCTCCTTCAAGCTTGTTGTCTCTGGTTCGCCAATTCGCACTCATGTGTGAGTAACCTGGCTTCTGGACGTTTTTCATTCCTAAACCCAGCACGTGCACTGTTCTCATGATTGGTGCGAAAATGTCACACCGTTAGCAGACTTAGCCCCCAATCCGCGGAGGTGTTGGACGCATAGGGGGCCATGTGGCCACGTCCCAACGCTAAAAAAGTGCTCTGTTGCAAGATTGATTGTGAGCTTGACAAGTGGTGGGCACGTGGTCCAATAGTTTGACCAGTTGTATGGAATCCCGTGCAAAACACTGTGGTCGTGGTCATGTGCGAACAAGTATTAAAACCGGGGGTTGGGGCTAAGCCCCAGCCCGAACCCCGCCGAACCCAAACCAAAGTAAATTTATATATATATATAAATATATATATTAAGATCTAAAGTGTGGCACGCAAGTTGGGCGGTCCTTGCCAAGACTTTGCATATGTGTGGAGGTCTGGGGACAGACTCCACTAATACCTTTTACCATGAACCAAAACACGGTGCCACGTGGCAGCCCAGGTCTGGGCCATGTGGCACCTCCCAATTTGCCATCAACATGCCACGTGTCCAAAAATGATTCGCCCACGTCGACCCTCGACTGTCCAC